>CAJQZJ010034457.1:1346981-1367870 GCA_907164525.1 Lophiomys imhausi | reverse complement strand
AAAGTTAGATAGTAGAATGTTAAAGTCAGGTGCCAAATACATATGGACTGGACATTGGGAATGTATGCTAAGCCATATAACTCTTATAATTGTGGCCTATTTATTTCTGTTGTTTTGTATTGTATTTATAGTTATAAGAAAAAGAACCATTTTTTGGACTGAAAGGAAGAGCTGTTGGGGGGAAAAAGAAATACCTTAAACTAAAAAAAAAAAAAGAAGGGAAGAGGATGGGGGGTTGAGGAGGAGGAGGGTGGAAGGGTGGGACTGGAGGGGGGAGTAGGGAGGGGATTGTGATTGAGATGTAACTTGAAGAAATAAAAAATAAATTATTAAAAAATCCCATGAATGATAGTACCATAAATAAATAGAGAATAATTTTATTGTTCTAGCAATTGAAAAACAGTAACATAATTAAAACTTGATATAGTATTATTAAATATATATTGTCATGGTTAAAACATCCAGCATAAATAATCCCATAAGACTGCCAAGAGACTGTGGACAGTCGTGTCAGCTAATGAATTGGTTACAAATGAAATCATTTCCGACGCATCAGGTAACAAGAGCCCACATGATAATTCTTAGCAGGGGGTGGAGACAGTGACGAAAATGCTGTCTTGCATTGACTATAGAGAGTCCTTTCCTCCCTGCTGTAGACATGGCAGAACAGATACATTTGCAGAGCTTAGTGGGTTTCTTTGCTTGTTTTTGGGACAAAACATCCAGCGATGCAACTTATGGAAGAAGAATGTATTGCACTCAGGGTTTAAGAGGGGATGCTCTGTCATGGTGGGAAGGAAGGCCTGGCAGCAGGAGTGTGAAGGGTGGTGGGTTCTGTTCACGCATTTAGGAAGCAGAGGGATGAGAGCTGGAACATGTGTTTTTGCATTTTTATTTGGCCTGGGAGCCCAGCCAATTGGACACTGAGGCAGAGTAGGTTTTTCTGCCTCAGTTGAACCTCTCTGCAAACATACATTCTACATGTCCCGAGATTCATCTCCTCTGCAATTCTAAATCCTGTCAAGTTGCCGAGATTAACTACCACAGATATGTTGATACTAACAAATGGGAAGCTAAAGACTACGTGAAACTCTTTTGATAGGTTTGGATGAACTGCTTCATGCACTAACTATACCTCACAAACTCAAGATGGACTCTTAGTAACCCTGAGGAGGCCATCTGTGAGGTGTTCTTCAGTTTCTTGCACACACCCTCATGTCCTTGCTGGGGGTCTTCCCTGAGAGCCAGAGGTCTTGTGTTAATATCTTGAGGTTTTTCAGGACCTTGATATATCTTCTCTAAGGCTGGCCCAATTGTTAGTCTGTCGTTCACAGCAGGGCATTCAGAGGCACAGGCAGCTGTTCAGATGTGGGCTGACAGGTGCCGAGTGTGTGGCAACAATGGCTGTACATGTTCAGTGGAAAAGTCTGTGATTTCCACCCTTTGTTCCTGTTAAGCTGAAACTGACAGGTAACTGCTACCTTTATGTAACACATGTGCTATATCATTCACAAAAAGTATTTTGTTTTTACCTTTATGTATGGTATGTGTTAGTGTGTGCCATGCATGTCCGGGATGCTGTGGAGGCCAGAAGAGGCCATCAGATTCCCTGGAGCTGCAGTTACAGGTGGTTATTAGCTACGTGACTGACATGGGCACAGGGAACAAAACTTATGACCTCTAGAAGAGCAGTGAGCACTCTTAACCCCAGAATAACGGGCTAGTATAACAACTATAAGTATCATTATTTCCACGTTTAGATCAACGGTTCTCAACCTGTGGACCACCACCTATTTGGGGGTCGAACGACCCTTTCACAGGGGTCACCTAAGACCATTGCAAACCACAGATATTTACATCATGACTCATAGCAGTAGCAAAATTACAGTTACAAAGTAGCAACAAAAATAATTTTGTGGTTCGGGGTCACCACAACATGAGGAACTGTATTGATGGGCTGTAGCATTAGGCAGGGTGAGAACCACTGTTGTTGATGAAGAAGCTGATGCTGGCAAGTGTGTAAGCTTAGAACTGGAAGCCAAGTCTATGTGATGTTTGCTGTCTTCACCACCTTTTACCTTCCCATAAGCATGGCCCCATTTTCTTACCTAGCTGCTGGTGCGCCAGTGACAAATACTGGACAAGTCAGTGGTGTTCTGAGTCACCTCGATGCATCAATAATTCTAAGACTGCTTGAAACCCTGTGACTCATCCCTCATTTGTCCGCTTGTGATGTTTACCCTGCAAACTTAATGTGATAGCACCATTTCAAACATAGCTCTTGCAATCGCATGCTTAACATGCTGTCCTGAACCATGCAAGGAGGACATCCAGGCATGCTCGGCTCCTTAGTGAACTCACACTGCCTATCTAGTGTTTAAGTCATCCCAGTCTAGCTCTTGAAATCTTTTAGGATCTCCCAAGACTCATATTGGGTTAGCTACATGTAGTTTTAACAGTCTTCTATTTCAGAATCTCAGATAACATTTGCGTTTTTAGTAATGCTAACCCTGCACTTCCTGTCTTAGTTACTGCTGTTATAAAACACCATGACCATGAGCAACTTGTGTCTGAAAGGGTTTAATTCTAACTTGTAACTCTTAGACCACATTTCATTGCTGAGGGAAGTCAGGGCATGAACGCAAATAGAGCAGAAACCTGAAGGCAGCCACGGATGCAGAGGCCATGGAGGAGTAATGATTATTGACTTGCTGAGTCTGTTTTCTTAAAGCACTCAGGGCCACTAGCCCAGAGGTGACATTGCCATCAATGGGCTGGGTCCTCCTGCATCAACCACGAAGAGGACATACTACAGACTTCCATGCAGGGCAGTCTTACAGAGGCATTTCCTCAGCTGCAGTTCCTTCTTCACGAATGACTCTGTCTTGTGTCAACTTGACATAAAGCCAACCAACATAATTGCTAGAGTACCGCAGTACTGGTTATCACTGTATTGAATTTCCTTTGGGTACAAACAAAAATTTCAGTGCTTTCTTTTCCTCCTCTCCTCTCTCCTTCACAAGGTCTCACTTTGTAGTCTGAGCCGCCTTCCACTGTGTAATCTCCCTGCCTCAGCCTAAGTGAATGAGAGCTGGAATTAGAGGTGCTAGCCAACAGACTCGACTTCATTTCTTTTGATTGTTGACGGTTACCTGCTCTGAGCTCTTCATTAGGCTTATGTGATGTAGTCAGTCTTGCCATTTTTGGAGTTGGGCAGGAGATGAGGGTTTTCCCTGGGGCAGAGACCATGTAGGAGAGCACTACTCTCAAGCAGACATGGGGCAGGGGGCATGGATGGTGCAGCTTCATGTATGTGTGCATGGCTGGGCCAGCATAGCTTCATGTATGTGTACATGGCTGGGCCAGCATAACTTCATGCATGTGTACATGGCTGGGCCAGCATAGCTTCACGAATGTGTACATGTCTGGGCCAGCATAGCTTCATGTGTATGGTTGTGTGTATGAGCATTTTCTGACTGACCTAAATTTCTACTCTCAAACTTTCATGTAATTTTTTTTGCTTTTAAAATATTCTTTTATTTTTAAAAAATATTTATTTATTACTTCAGGTTACATCGCCATCACAGTGTCCTCTTTCCACCCCTCCCACCCTCTACCCCCTAACCCTTCCATCCCACTCCTCTGGAGTGGAGTGTCCCTACATAAAAGTCCCCCTTTCCAGTTCAGCAGTCATATGAGGGCCAAGAGCCTCCTCATACACTGGGGGCCTACAAGGCAGCACCACTAGGGCAAAGTGTCTCATTGACAGGTAACAAAATCTATGTTCATGTTCCCTTTGGTGCATTGGTTGTAGTATCATTATCCTGTACAATATGGCTAAAATCTGATTATAAGATGCCATGTGCATCTTTCTGAATCTGGGTTAGCTCACTCAGGATGAGCTTTTCTAGTTCCATCCATTTGGCTGCAAATTGCATGATTTCGTTGTTTCTGATGGCTGAGTAGTGTTCCATTGTGTAGATATACCAAAGTTTTTTTTTTTTTTAAATCCATTCATTCGGTAGAGGGACATCTGGGTTGTTTCCAGTTTCTAGCTATTACAAAAAAGGCTGCTATGAACATAGATGAGGAAACGTCTTTGTGGTTTGTGAGGAATCATTTCGATGTATACCCAGAAGTGGTATGGCTGGGTCTTGAGGTAGAGCTATTCCAAGTTTTCTAAGATATCACCAGACTGATTTCCTCAGTGGTTGTACAAGTTTGCACTCCCACCAGCAATGGAGGAGGGTTACCCTTTCTCCACATCCTTGCCAGCATGTGCTGCCATTTGAGCTTTTGATCTTAGTCATTCTGAAAGGTGTGAGATGGAATCTCAGAGTTGTCTTAAGTTGCATTTCTCTGATGATTAAGGATGCTGAACATTTCTTCAAGTGTCTCTCAGCCATTAGGGATTCCTCCTTTGTGAATTCTCTGTTTAGCTCTGTTTCTCATTTTTTGATTGGATTATTTAGTTTCTTGGCATTTAATTTCTTGAGTTCTTTGTAAATTATGGATATTAGCCCTCTGTCAGATGCAGGGTTGGTGAAGATCTTTTTCCAATCTGTAGGTTGCTGTTTTGTTCGAATGACAGTGTCTTTTGCCTTACAGAAGCTTTTCAGTTTCATGAGGTTCCATTTATTGATTGTTGGTCTTAGATACTGAGCTGTTGGTGTTCTGTTCAGGAAGTTGTCACCTGTGCAGATGAGTTCTAGGATTTTCTCCACTTTCTCTTGTATTAGATTTAGTGTGTCTGGCCTTATGTTAAGGTCTTTGATCCACTTGGACTTAAGTTTTGTACAAGGAGGTAAGTATGGGTTTAATTTCATTCTTTTAGATGTGGACATCCAGTTGGACCAGCACCATTTGTTGAAGATGCTGTCCTTTTTCCATTGCACGGTTTTGGCTTCTTTGTCAAAAATCAAGTGACCATAGGTGTGTGGGTTCATTTCTGGGTCTTCAATTCGATTCTATTGATCCACTGGTCTGTTTCTATACCAGTACCATGCTGTTTTTATTACTATTGCTCTGTAGTACAGCTTGAAATCTGGGATGGTGATACCTCCTGATGTTTTTTATTGTACAGGATTGATTTAGCTATTCTAGGTTTTTTGTTATTCCATATGAAGTTGAGAATTTTTTTCCAGGTCTGTAAAGAATTGTGTTGGTATTTTGATTGGAATTGCATTGGATCTGTATATTGCTTTTGGCAGGGTGGCCATTTTTATTATGTTGATCCTACTTATCCAGGAGCATGGGAGATCTTTCCATCTTCTGATGTCCTCTTCAATTTCTTTCTTCAAGGACTTGAAGTTTTTGTCATATAGGTCTTTCACTTGCTTGGTTAGAGTTACCCCCAGGTATTTTATATTGTTTGTGGCTATTGTGAAGGGTGTTGTTTCCCCAATTTCTTTCTCAGCCCATTTATTTGTTCTATAAAGAGGGACTTCTGATTTTTTTGAGTTAATTTTGTATCCAACCACCTTGCTGAAGGTGTTTATCAGTTGTATTAGTTCTCTGGTAAAATTTTTGGGGTCAGTTATGTATAATATCATATCATCTGCAAATAGGGATAATTTGACTTCTTCTTTTCCAATTTGTATCCCCTTGATCCCCTTTAGCTGTCTTATTGCTCTAGCAAGAACTTCAAGTACTATGTTGAAGAGATATGGTGAAAGTGGACATCCTTGTCTTGTCCCTGAGTTTATAGGAAATGTTTTAAGTTTCTCTCCATTTAATTTGATGTTGGCTACTGGCTTGCTGTATGTAACCTTTATTATTTCTAGGTATGGTCCTTGTATGCCAGCTCTCTCCAGGACTTTTAGCATGAAGAGGTGTTGGATTTTGTCAAATGATTTTTCAGCATCTAATGAGATGATCATATGTTTTTTTTCCTTTCAGCTTATTTATATGGTGAATTACGTTGATGGATTTTCGTATGTTAAACCACCCCTGCATCCCTGGGATGAAGCCTACTTGATCATGGTGTATGATACTTTTGATGTGTTCTTGGATTTGGTTTGCCAGCATTTTATTAAGTATTGTTCATCTATGTTCATGAGGGAAATTGGTCTGAAGTTCTCTTTCTTTGTTGGGTCTTTGTGTGGTTTAGGAATCAGGGTGACTGTGGCCTCATAGAATGAGTTTGGCAGTGTTCCTTCTGTTTCTATATTGTGGAAGAGTTTGAAGAGTATTGGTATTAGCTCTTCTTTGAAGGTCTGGTAGAATTCTGTGTTGAAACTATCTGGCCCTGGACTTTTTTTGGATGGGAGATTTTTAATGACTGTTTCTATTTCCTTACAGGTTATACTGTTTAATTTGTTAACCTGATCTTGATTTAGCTTTGGTAGGTGGAATATCAAGAAAATCGTCCATTTTGCTTAGGTTTTCAAATTTTGTGGAGTACAGATCTTTGAAGTAAGAGCTAAATATTCTCTGGATTTCTTCGATGTCTATTGTTATTTTTCCCTTTTCATTTCTGATTTTACTGATTTGGGTATTTTCTCTCTGCCTTCTTGTCACTTTGGCTAAGGGTCTGTCTATTTGTTGATTTTCTCAAAGAACCAACTCTTGCTTTCTTTGTAATGTTCTTTTTGTTTCTAATTTGTTGTTTTCAGCCCTAAATTTGATGATTTCCTGCCTTCTGCTCCTCTTGGGAGCGTTTGCTTCTTTTTTTTTCCCTAACTCTTCCAGTTCTGCTTTTAAGTTGCTCATATGGGCTGTCATAATTTTCTTTTTGAAGTCACTTAGTGCTATGAACTTTCCTCGTAGCACAGCTTTCATTGTGTCCCATAGGTTTGGATATGTTGTGCCTTTGTTTCTGTTGGATTTTAAGAAGTCTTTGATTTCCTTCTTTATTTGTTCTCTGACCCAGTGGTCATGGAGTAGAGAGTTGTTCAGTTTCCATGAATGTGTAGGATTTTTGTTATTTCTATTGTTGCTGAAGTCCAGTTTTAATCCATCATGGTCTGATAAGATACAAGGGGTTATTTAAATTTTCTTGTATCTATTGAGGATTGCTTTGTTTCTGACAATATGTTCAATTTTGGAGAAGGTTCTGTCAGGTGCTGAAAAAAGGTGTATTCTTTTGTGTTTGAGTGAAATGTTCTGTAGATATCTGTTAGGTCCATTTGGTTCATGACTTCTGTTAGACTCATTATTTCTCTGTTTGGTTCCTATCTCAATGATCTGTCCATTGTTGTGAGTGGGGTGTTGAAGTTTCCTATTATTAATGTGTGGGAATCGATGTGTGGTTTAAGCTTTAGAAGAGTTTCTTTTACAAATGTGGGTGCCCTTGTATTTGGGGCATAGATATTCAGTATTGATATGTCATCTTGATGAATTTTTCCTTTAACGAGTATGTAGTGCCCTTCTCTATCTTTTTTTTGATTAACTTCAGTTGAAAGTCTATTTTATTTGATAAGAAAGCCTATTTTATTTGAAATTGATCTGTAGTTCCTGTTATCTTCCCTTGATTTTCCACCTCCAGCACTGCCTCTGCTTGTGTTTTCTTCATATAATATTTTTCGACAGCTATATTTTAAGTGTGTATACATATACAAACAATATAGATATGGACTTCTCATATAGGCATACAAAATTTTTCTCTTAAAGGAATTAAATTATAAGCAATAGAAATAAAGTTAAGATTAATTTAATGTAATCTTTGCTTTAAAAATAAAAGATTCACATTTTAACAAAATTTTTTCATTCTTACACAGATGATTCTGATTGGTGCAGTTTTTTATGCTAATAGAATAAACCATGAGTTTTATTTCTCAATCTATACCTAAGTGTACCACTCTAAGTAAGTGAAATAAAATATTTCACTCACTTAATAAATTGAAATAGTCTTTCATTTTAGTTATGTGAAACTTTGAAGCCATAGTTCCATTTTGAGTAGTTTTAGTGAGATTTATGTCCTGGTAGAATAACCCTTTATGTACTTTAACTTGGTCTGTGTTGCATTTGTAAAATACACCCACTCTCTTGAGCAAATACTCAACAGTGTAACAAAACCATCACATGGAATACTTTACACATATTTTCTCACTATCCTATAGGAGTGCCACATTTCAGTGTGTGTGTCCTGTCCTTTCTGTGCCATCATCCTGAAATTCTTGGCCGGTCAAGAAAGACACTTCATCAGACTTTTTCTTCCCACTTGACAAGCAACATCTAAACAAGTCTCATATGATGCATGCCATGGGAATTGTTTTCATTTGGAATCTGAGTAGGCAGACAGAATGCGCTGCTCTGAGGTATACAGCTGCTCTGACAATTCCTCTTTGTGGTTTTTCTTCTTCAGGTGATGTGATGTTTCAGCTTGATTGTCATAGAGGAGCCAAACCATCTCTGCAGCCCACTATGTCACCTCAAGCCCCTGCCATTGTAACTTCCCCACCACAATGGACCAAACCTTGGAACCATGAGCCAAAGCACATTCTTCCTTCTTAAGTTGCCTTGTCAGGGTATTTTTTTTTTTTTTAATCACAGCAACAGGAAAAGAGACTGATGTTGGTTACTAACTATCATTGCAAATGCTTGAACCCAGAATATGCTATTAACAGCACAATTTGAAATTAGTGAAGAAAGAAACCATTATACCAAATTAATCAATATTGGCTGTAACAGTAAATTTTTAAAAAACACTTATATTTATTCATAATTAACAAACACCAATAAAACATATATATGTATAATATATATATATATTATATAACACCTATATCCTATAACCTAATACCTGTAACCTAGTACCTATAAACACTTAATACCTAAGAACACTTAACCAATCCTATTTTAACCCTTTTGGAAGGATATTAGGCCATGGGTCCTCAGGACACCTTGGTTAGCAGTCAGTCTTCCATATGCAGGCATCCCTTATAGTAATTAGCAGTCTGGCCCTGGCAGTCATGGCAGGCGTCTAGTCTTCAGCTTGGCTTGGCTTCCTCCTCCAGGCCTAGCTTTGCAGGCTCATGTGGTCAGTATATTTCAACTGCTAGCTTGTGGCTGGCTTATGAGGCCAACCTGTTTTAACTGCTGAACTTGAGGTAGGCTTCCTCCATCAGCAGAGACTCACTTTTACAGTCTCCTCAGTCTGTACATGCCCCACAGCCTCCAAACTAGGCTGGCCTTGCTCACTCTCCCAGCACTTTTGGGCCCCTGAACAGACGTTTTTAGTGTCCAGGTCTCAAGAACTTTCTCTCAGCAGATTCTATGCCATGCCTTTCCTCCAGCCTTCTTAGGCTGGCTTGTAGCAAAAGTCTCTTTCTTGAACTCTCTCAGAGAGTTTCTAGGCAATCATCAATTTACTTGCCAAGGTTTCTGACCATTGATTTGCCTCAGGCTAATGTGGCCTAAAGACTGGAGAATGGCATACCTTGCTTCACTGCTTCACTTCTCCCCTGTGCACTTCTATCCCCTCTGTCCATGGGGGCAAAAGAAAGAGAGAGAGATATCCATGTGGCGCTCCCTAGATTATACAGGGCATTGTCTCATAATCCTTGGTGGTCTCCAGGCTCGCAAGATCTCTTGAGATATCTAGGAGTCACTGGCTCCTCGTGGCACTTGACTTCATCTGTAGCTTAGCCACGCCCTTTCAACAGGCAGGATCTGTGTTTCTCATGTAGCCATGGCCTCGACTGGGCTGCAAGTCCTCTAAGGTCCAATCAATGCCAAGCTCCTCCTTACGTGCTGCCAAGTGCCAGGTTGATTTGCATACTAATTCACTAAAGAGAACTAATTCCCATTACAATTGGCTCATAATGGATATCAAGTAGAAATTTTAGAACTGAAAAAAATTGAGCAACTGAAACCTAAATCAAGACAGTGGAGGAAGTAACCCAACCTGCACGACATGCAGAAAATAAACTAAAAAGTTTTAGATTTTTCACAGACCAGGGGGGCTGTAAGGAAATTGTCCTGTGGCACTGACCTCTGCTTTGGGCCTGAGTCTGTCCACTTGCTGGGTTTTTGAGTGGCTCTTGCCCACTTCTGGTGCTCGCTCCTCAGCCTGGGTTCTGTGCCACACCATGTCTGGGGTCCCTGCCACGCTGCTCCTCACGGTCTGGGTTCTGCACTGCGTTGTGCCCTGCTGCCTGGGTCCGTGCTGGGTTCTGCACTGAGCTACGCCCAGTGTCCCTGCCCCACATGGCCTGGGTAGGTCTGTTTACCTGAGTGTCTGAGGGTCCCACGTGGGACCTCCACTAGTCCTTTGGTTGGCCGGGTGTGACCCTGCAGGTTCACACTTCTCAGGATGTTGCTCAGCTTGTTTATATTTCTGTGATGTTGTAGCTACTTTCCCCTGAGCTCAAAATGTGTCCCTGCCAACTGCCACCATCTTGGATCTGCCGGCAAGTGACTCTTAATGACCAGAATGGTGAGTTCCCTGTCTTGTCCACATGACACTGTCTGTTAAGACATGGATAGACTGGAAGTGCTGCAGGAAAAGGCATTTGAAATACAACTTCCATCATAGTTGAATGCATGCACATTCATTACAGCTCCCTTCAGCTTTAGCTGTACAAATGCAGGAGTTTTGAAACTCAGAGAAGTAACATCTCATTCATCTGAGTGACAACAGAACAGGTTTCTGGGAAACATGGAGAGACTTCAAAGATCCAAACACGAGCTATAGCTGCCTATGATACAAGGCAGAAACACACTCAAAGCATTTGTGAGCCAAACAGAAATATCTGTTAATACAGTAGCACTTGAATAAAAACAGTATTTAAATGACCACATGCACTCTGACTAAATTAAGTACAAAGAGAATAATAATTAGTCTCACTGGCTTTCCCAGTCATGCACTTAGGTGTTGAAAAGATGACTTCTATTCATTTTTATTAATTCCATGTTGAGGTAAATTATACTAATTTCCTGTGCTTTGGATGATAGGGAATGAAAAGATAACTGTCTTAGTGTTTCTATTGCTGTGACAGAACACCATGACCAAAAGCAACTTGGGAAGGAAAAGGTTTATTTTGCTTCCAGTTCCACATCACTGTCCATCACTGAAGGAAGGGACAAGACATCAGGACAAAACTGTAAAACAGGGCTGGAACCTGGAGGCAGGAGCTGATGCAGAGGTCACGGAGTGTGCTTCCTACTGGCTGGCTCAGTATGGCTTGCTCAGCCTGCTTTCTTATAGAACCCAGGACCACCAGCCCAGGGGTAACACCACCTACCAAAGAGCTTGGCCCTCCCACATCAATCATTAATTAAGAAACAGAGAAAAACCGAGAGTTCACAAAGGAGGAATCTCTAATGGCTGTGAGACACTTGAAGAAATGCTCAGCATCCTTAATCATCAGAGAAATGCAACTCAAGATGACTCTGAGATTCCATCTCACACCTGTCAGAATGGCTAAGATCAAAAACTCAAATGACAGCACATGCTGGCGAGGGTGTGGAGAAAGGGGAACACTCCTCCATTGCTGGTGGGAGTGCAAACTTGTACAACGACTATGGACATCAGTCTTGAGATATCTTAGAAAACTTGGAATAGCCCTACCTCAAGATCCAGCCATAATGCTCCCGGGCATACATCTAGAAGATTCCTCACCAAACCACAAGGACATCTCTTCAACTATGTTCTTAGCAGCCTTATTTGTAATAGCTAGAAACTGAAAACAACCTAGATGTCCCTCAACCGATGAATGGATAAAAAAACTGGTACATCTACACAACTGAATACTACTCAGCCATCAGAAACAACGAAATCATGCAATTTGCAGCCAAATGGATGGAACTAGAAAAGCTCATCCTGAGTGAGCTAACCCAGACTCAGAAAGATGCACATGGCATCTACTCACTTATAATCGGATTTTAGCCATATAGTACAGGATAACTATCCTACAACGAACACTTCAAAAAGAACAGGAACATAGACTTTTTTTTTCCCTGTCAATGGGACAATTTGCCCTAGGGGTGCTACAATGTAAGCCCCCAGTGCAAGAGGAAGCTCTTAGCCCTCATCTGACTGTTGAACTGAGGGGAGGCCAATATGTGGGGACACCCCACTCTGTGGGGTGGGTGGGAGAGGAAGGAGAGGGTGGGAGGGTGGAACCTGGAGGGGTGGAAAGAGGGCACTATGATGGAGATGTAACTTGAAATAATAAATAAACATTAAAAAATTATCTACAGGGTTGCCTGCAGTCCAGTCTTATGGTGGCATTTTCCTAACTGAGTTTCCCTCTTCCTAAATGACTTTAGCTTGTGATAAGTTGACATAGAACTAGCCAGGACAATAATATTCCTGAAGAATCTTTTACTAACACATGAAAAGGGACAAATCCTTCTGGTTAAAATGTTCTCTGCTATGGTAGCAACAGAATAGATTATACATACTCTGCTGCAGAAAATTCCAAGGTCGCAATGAGTGAAGTGCATGAAAGGCAAGTGCAGTGAAGGCCTGGGAGGAGATAGGGCTCATGAACAAAGCCTCCCTTTCACATGGAGCAGTCTAGACTACTAAGACTCCCTCTGTCCTTCCCTCTTCTGACCCTGAGAGCCCTTCCTCTTCTATGGGTCTTTTTCAACTGGCCTTTGTCTCCTCTATAATGAAAGAGGCGTTTATGCCCTATCCTCCTCTTTCTGGCAGCCAGTGGTAGGGAAAATACTGTAGGTCTACAGGAAACTGGAGTGTTTCCGAGGAGATGGTGTCACTGGAGTGTCAGTTCCGGGGAGCGCCTGCAGGGGGCGGTGGATACTGAGGGATGAGCAGGGGTTGGTGCAGTTTCTCGCTCGATTTAAAAATGTTTAAAAAAAAAAAAGAGTATCTCTTAAAAAATGTTTTTCACGGGTGATTTAGTGAAAAGGGGGATGTTGGGAACTTGAGCTTCTGTGATTATTCTTTCTAAGGCTTCCTTTTCTCAGATGAGGAATTAAACTGCGAAGCTCTGGGTCTAAGCGCTGATGCCCAGGCTGAGATCTGGTGGCCGAGGTCCAGAAGACATCTAACTAGCCGCGCCAGCTTTGCTGGGAAGATAAACATCTCATGATAAAAGAACACCCCAGACTCACTCCCACTCCCTAACTAGTATTTCTATGACTCTGGCTGAAAATGGCCAACTAACTACCTTCAGAGAAAAACACAAAATTGAAAGTAGATAGAATTATGAGAGCGTTGCAGTATTTTCCTTTTTCACCATGGCGTCTGACATAAAAGGAGTTAACAATGATTATCTTTTTTTGTCTCTGTTCTCTCTCTCTCTCTCTCTCTCTCTCTCTCTCTCTGTCTGTCTCCCTCCTCTCAGTGGGGGGAGTTCCGGTGATTTTTTTTTTTTTTTTTTTGAGACAGGGTCTCACTATGTAGTCCTGGTTGGCGGGGCACTCACTAACTCACTACATACACCAGGCTGGCACCAGACTCAAAGAGATTCATTCTCCTGCCTCAGGGTCTGGGGCCAGAGGGCACCATTCCTGGCTGTTTCTGTCTTGATTTAAGTTTTGTAGTCATAAACATCTCAAAACTTATTCATTTCTCTAGATTTTTCCAGTTTTAGAAATATGTTTTTTAAAGCATTTTCCAAAGATCCTCTGAATTTTATCAGACTCCTTTGAAACCCTTTTCATTCTTAATTTTATTAATTTGGGTCTTCTCGTTCCTTGATTAGTTTGGCTCTGTCACTCTTGTTTGTCTTTTCGAGGAAATGAAGTTTTATCCCATTGATTCTGCGTGTTGCTCATGTACTGTTCATTTCATTAATTTTTGTCCTGGTCTCCATTATTTCTTGTTGTTTAATACATTTGAGTTTAGCTTTTCTTATTTTTCTAGGACATTAAAGTACACTGTTAGGCAATTTGAGATACCCCAGTTTTGGCCTGGAACTTACTATGTAGACCAGGCTGGCCTTGAGCCTATAGAGATCTGTTTGTGTTAACACTCTCAGCTATCCCTGACTTAAGAAACATTTAAAAATTAAAATATAATTGAATTTCCCTTCTCTTTCTTCCTTATAACCTCCCCCATATCCTCACCCTCCCTTGTTCCCTTTCAAAATCACGCACTCTTTCCTTAGTTGCCATTTTTATTCACACACTCTCTCTTTCTCTATATATACCCATACACGCACACACACACATATGGTGTGTATGTTTATTTCCCTGTAATCTCTTCAGTGGCCTATGCACTATTCATTTTTATAGTTTCTAAATAGTTGTGAATTTTCATATTTCTATTAGTTAATTAAAGTGTAATTCTGCTGATCAGGACATATACATTGTATGATTTAAATGATATATATTTATTATATGTACACCTATGTACACACACATGCACATATTTTTTGTGTATGTGTGTACACATATGTTATTTGTGTATATGTGGTTTCAGGGCTGACCACCTAGCATCGGATCATGAATCAGGGGTTCATCCCTGAGTAGTCTGTATAATGTTATTTGTATGTGTGTGTACACATATGTTATTTGTGTATATGTGGTCTCAGGGCTGACCACCTATCGGATCATGAATTAGGGCTCATCCCTGAGGAAGACCTGCTCCTGCTCCAGCATTTCTTAGTTGGCTGTAGTTCTTAGTCTATGGGGAGGGCCCAATGAGGTTCTCCCTGCCACATCAGCACTTCACTTGGTGTTGTCCTTCTTCAGGTCTTGTCTAGGTGGCCATTGAGGGGAGGGCCCAATGAGGTCTCCCTGCCACATCAGCACTTCACTTGGTGTTGTTCTTCTTCAGTCTTGTCTAGGCGGCCACGTTGTTGAGGTATCACAGGTCATTCTAGATATCACAGGTGTAGGTTCCCTGTCATTCTTCAGAGACACAGCCTCTCAGTAGCTTTCCTGATCCTCTGGCGCTTGGCAGTCTTTCCACCCCTTCTTCCAAAATGTTCCCTGAGTCTTAGGTGCACGAATTGTGTTCTATTCTTTTTTTTTAATAATTTATTTTTTATTTCTTCAAGTTACATCTCAATCACAATCCCCTCCCTATTCCTCCCTCCAGTCCCACCCTTCCACCCTCTTCCCCCTCAACCCCCCATCCCATTCCTTTTTTTTTTTTTTAGTTTAAGGTATATCTTTTTCCCCCCAACAGCTTCCCCTTTCAGTCCAATAAATGGTTTTTTCTCTTATAACAATAAATACAATACAAAACAACAGAAATAAATAGGCCACAGTTATGAGAGTTATATGGCTTAGCATACATTCCCAATGTCCAGTCCACATGTATTTGGCACCTGACTTTAACATTCTACTATCTAACCATCTCCATGAGTTTAAAGTTCTATATCTAACTCAGCTTTCATACTAACTTGCCTCACAATTTTACAAACATCCTCTTAGATTCATCTATTCTTATACCTACAGATAAGGGCAGCTCTCAGCCCTCATGGACGTAACTTCTCTTTACAGAGGAGGAAAACATTAAGGAAAACCATCACCAGTCCAAGTGCAGAGAGCAAGTGACCATGGTTGCCCATCAAATCCCCCTGATGTGAGTTCTGGCCAGTAGCTCTGACTTTCCTCTCATTATCTGCATCCAGAAAGTTCTGCTAAGTTGTACTTTCATTTTTATTTAATTCTAGGAGTTGCAACGTTTTCTCCTGATGTCTTCAAAGCCACACTTGTCATTCAGCAGTGTATCGCTCAGACTCTGAGAATTTGTGTAGTGTCTGTTACTTTTCTTGTTATTGATTTCTAGTTTTGTTCCTTTGTCTTTCTTTTTTTTAATTGAAAAATTTTTATTATGTGAATTTCACATCATGCATCCTGTTCCCTCTCATCTCCCTCCTCCCCTCAGACCCACCCTCCGCCCTTGCAATCTGTCCCAGCATTAAACAAATGAAATCTCATTGTGGAAGCTGTAGTGTGTCTCAGGTTGTTCCACAATATTCCCTTTTATCCACACATTTTGCTTGCAAATGTTCATTATAATGACTCCTTGGTCTGGTACGAGGCCCCTGGTTTCTGATACTCCATCAGTACTGGAACCTCACTGGAACTCCTCTCAGATATGCTGTAACTCTCCTCTGTCATGGAGATCCTGAAGTCCTGGGTTGTGGAAGTGACCTCTTCTTAAACTTCAGTAGTTCACTCATGGGGTAGATGTTAGGGTGCGGCAACTCAAAGCCCTGGTTCTGGACCTGCAACCCCCACTTGCAGATCTAGTTCTACTATGGAAAGGTGCAGGGCCTGCTCTCCCGAGTGCTACAGCATGTGAGGGGCAGGAAAAGCTCTCCTGCTCTTGTGAGCCCATCTGGGACAGATCTCCTGTTGGCCAATGGTGGTGAGGGCAAAAGGGAGGGGAAAGGATCTCTCCCTAGCTAACACCACCACATAGCAGACAGAAGGCAGGGCTGGCTTTCCCACACTCACTCCCTCAGGGCTGGCTCACCTAAAACCCCCATATCCAGAATCAGCTGTAGTGTGTTACTCAGAAAAGGTGCAGGGCCTGCTCTCCTGAGTGCTGCAGCATGTGAGGGGCAGGGACAGCTCTCCTGCTCTTGTGACCCCATCTGGGCCAGATCTCACCCCAGGGCTGGGTCTCCACAACCCCCACATCCAGGGCCAGGCAGAGTTCTTCTAGTTTCTAGCTTGTTTCCTGTCCTGGGAGCCCATCTGGTGCTTTCCTGGTACTGGTCTGGTAATCATCACAGGCTACCCCATGGTGCCAACATTGTGTTGGTATCCAGCTTGCTTTTTTCCAGGAACATTAGGCTACTATTCACTCAGATGTTCATAGGTCAGAACACTGAATGTAGATATAACCTCTCTCCTCTCTGCCACCTACTGATGCACACGTGACAGAGCAGCCACATCTGCAATGCCTCTAGGGGCAGTCCTTTGTCTTTCTTTTAAAATGTCTTTTATTTCACTGTCAACTTTATTATGTCAGCTTTGCTGGATATTATTGACTTTGAGAGTATTTTTCTGTGCTCTCCTGGTTTTTAGGTTTGCTGGTGAGAGATCTGCCATCATTGTGCTGTGTTTGTCCCTGTAGGTGAGTTGGTACTTTTTTTTCATAGTTCTGTCCTTAAGTTTTAATTTTATTTATATGTACGTATTTCTGTGTGTGTCTCTCTGTGTGTATGAGCACATGTGTGTGTGAGGCCAGCAGAGACCAGCAGAGGTTCCCTTGGTGCTGGAGCTAAAGGCCATGAAAGGTTTTCCATGCATGTCACTAAGTGATAGGAGTCAGGAAATGTTAAATAGTAAATAACATATTCAATTATGTTATACTGGAGAAGGTGAGACTAGGCAGAGTCCAAGTAAGAGATTGTGAAGGACTTGGTGGGGAGGCGCTTGAGAAGGTAGAAAACAGATTTCTAGGGACCTGCTCTTTATGACATGACAATTGTTGATTACGGCACCATTCATTTGCAAAGTCTTTGAACAAACACAACAAAGTGTGAACTGAAACCTGAGCCATGAACTTTGTGTGACAATGAGCCTGAGACCAGGCCACTGATTCTAACAATGCAGTACAGCTGGGGAATGCAAAAGGTGAGGAAAGCTGTGTATGAGATGAGAGACACAGGGGAAACTTTTGTATGTTTTCCTCAATTTTGTTCTGAACCTGTGAGTACTCTGAAAAATAGTCTATTTTTTCTTAACTTGAAAGGATTAGAGAGTCTGTAGAGAAATTGTGTTTACTGCATTGTGAGGATGGGTAGAAGGTAGTGATGGCCATACTTGCTGTGAGAGGACTCCTGTCACAGGTTGAACAGGACTTGTGAGTGTGTCAGGCTTCCCTCTCCATCATGGTAACCAGGCAAGTGTCTCTGTTCTGTGCCAGGAGCCTGGGAGAGTCTTATATACATAATCAGAAAATACACATGAACAGGCAGTTAAAATCCTGGGGACAAATATTAGTATAGTTTAACAGGATTCCTAGAACAACTCTATAATGACAATTTGGATTGATGATCTCATTTTCATTTGTTTTTAGAGAAGGTGACAATTAATTAGCTGTTGGAACTATTCTGCTAAACCAACTGCAACTTTCTTAAATAACTTCTTGCCCCACTGATAAAAGTCTTGCCAAATTCAGCTTGAACAGATTGGTAAGTGTTATTCATTTTTAAAGGATTTTACTCTGTTCTGGGAGCAGCAAAGGCAGGTGAAACCTTAACTCAAGTAGAATTCAGAGGGAGACAAGACTAAGAGTCTTTGCTAATGCTTCCCTGTATCTCGACAACCAGATGTTACGAGTTATAAATTGCCAAGTTTAAAAGTTACAGAAAGGGAAAAAATACACTTTCTGTGATTGGGAATCCAAGCCAAGAAACGAGACGCCCTTGCTTAGTTTTTCTACCCCAAATTAGGCGGCTTTCCTTCCCTGCCACCTCCCAGCAGCTGCCACCTCACCTCCTCCCTCCCACGTGTTAGAGATGGTTTCAGCAGCTGTTTGAGGAGAGAGCTGCAGCAACTGCCAATGTCAGGGTTAGTGCATCTGTAAGCCGCTCAAGTCAGACTGTGCCAGAAGGTTTCTCTTGGTGAGTTCCAGGGTACAAAAATTCAGGCTTTCTGTTTAAGTCATAAGAAATGCCTGGTCAATAGCTCAAGATTTCCCGTGCCCAAAGTATTTTCTCCTCCTCCTCCCTCTCTCTTTTGAAAGATTGGCACTCACTATGTAACTCTGGCTGACCTGGAATTCACCATGTAGATCAGGCTGGCCTTGAACTCACAGAGATCCATCTGCCTCTGCCTCCTGAGTGCTGGGATTAATAGAGTGCACCACCATGCCCAGCTCTTCTTTTAAAGAAAGACTTCATTTTAACTTAAATTTACATGTTTGTGTGTCTATGTGACTGTATGTGTACATGAGTGCAGGTGCCTGCAGGGAACATTGGTGGAAGTTGGACCTTTTGGAGCTTAGCTGTATCTTCTTAGTGACAAGGTAGGAAGACTTCGCACTGGTCAGTGTTAACCAGGGAGTCTGGCAAGCCAGAATACTGAAAAGTCATGTATGCTGTGCTCATCACATGGAATATCATGGATGGACGGATGGATGGATGGATGGAATGTGCACATGGCTTTTACTTTTTCTTCTTGCTATACTGGAGATCCAGCTGATGGCTTTGGGCATTCTGGACAAGTGTTCCACTACTGAGCCACATCCCCAACCATTTTTGGTGATAACCTTTGTGCATGGGGATGTTCAGTGTATGCATGTGTGTAGGGTGAGGCTGCTCATATGTGCATATGTGGAGACTGGAGGTTGATACTTGGTGTCTTCCTCAAGCCCTTTCCACCATATTTTCTTGAGTCAAGGTGTCTCACCAAATACAGAGCCCATCCTTTAGGCTAACCTGGCTGGCAAGTAGGCTACAGAGATCTGTGTGTATCTGCCTCCCGGCGCTGAGGCTGTAGGTGCTTCCTGGTGCTGAGGCTGTAGGTGCTTCCCGGTGCTGAGGCTGTTGGTGCACACTGCCACAGTTGGCATTTACAGAGGTGCAGGGCTGTGAACTCAGACCCCCACGCTTCTAAAGCAAGCACTTTACCCACTGAGCCATCTTTAAGCCCAGGCGATGCCCCTTTAAATGGTTCTTTAGGGTGGCATCATCCTTTCTTAACTTATTTTAGGATGTCTCTGTCTGGGATGGTTGAGGAAGTTTCATTCCTGGTAGCTGGAGCTACACAGTGGAAACAGACAACTCATCTTGGTAGAAGGGCTTGTCTTGATTTTCCTCTGGCTGCTGGGAGGAGATGCTGATCTTGAAAGGGAAATCGTGGCAATGAGCCCAAACATCCTCTTGGTTTTACTTGCCCTAAGTTTGTTACAAACCTCTTAAGGAAGTGGGGACAACAGAATACAGATGACACAGAAGAAGAAAAGGAAAAAAATGGGAGAAAAGCCCTGAGTGAGGAGAGGGATGGGAGAGAAGGGAAGAGGAGGGCATGGGGGAGAGATAACTAACATTAAAGGTTGTTTGGAAAAGCCATATGGAAACCCATTCTATAAGATTCCTAAATATGTGTATATGGTTATTAATATGAAAGAGCCTAATTGGAGTTACCTTACACAGTGGCCAGGCTCCTCCCAGAAGCTCTAGGTAACAAAATACAAAGCACAGTGCCAGGTTTGGGATATCTCCCCTAGAGTTGTCACTCATGGGTGCCCCAGAGACCCCAAGACAATAACAGGGCCTTGCCATTACTATTGGATTCATACCAGAACTGGATGGCAATACTCTACTGCTAAAGATACCATACATATTGGATAAATCAAGTTGGTACTGACCAAGAAGCTTCCTAACAGAAAATGTTATACAGGCTTCCTGGGGGAGAAAAGTCAATAGCAGGTCTTACTCAGCTATGAACCTTGTGAGCTACAATAACGGTCAGTGTGGGAGGATATGTGTGTTGGTGCAGTAGTGGTATAAATGTTATGGGGGAGGCCAAATGCTTTCTGACTGGATGTAAAGACCTGCTCCATAGAAGGAAATATTAATATTATGCTTATACTATAAATATGGCCAAGGACCCATGGTCAGGAAGCTCACAGGCCCCAGGAGTAAACCTATTGTTATTATTTGGGTAAATGGACAATAGTATCAAACTGTCAGTTAAATTCAAGTCTCTATATCTACATGCGAGTGCAGCTCTCACACCTCATCTACATTCCTTCTTTGTGGATGTTAATTAGCTGAGAGACTTACAACTGGTCAATGTTCAGAGAGGCCTGTGCTATGCTCAGCCACAGTGGGGCATCCATACTGCAAACTCTTCTAAGAATCAGGGACAGTGCAGAAGAGAAGGAGGAATACTATAAGAGTCAGAGGTCAGGGAGGATGTGAAGAAACTCATGCACCCGTGAACTCACAGCAGCTGTGGCTTCCAGTCCAAGATCAAGACAACTCCCATTGCACCATGGAGAGAGGGAGGAGCCGCTCCCTCATCCCTAGCTTGTGAGTACATATACCATGGAGAGAGGGA
>CAJQZJ010034457.1:1295478-1333338 GCA_907164525.1 Lophiomys imhausi | reverse complement strand
CCTGGGTCACCAGGTGAAACCCATAAAAAATAAGCAGAGACAATCCTTCTCCTCTTGATGTTGTACCATCTCATTTCAAGCACCAGAGCTTGAGTTCATTAGCATCCTGGACATAGCACCACATCTCCCGGGAGGGGACAAATCCCGGCTGCGCGAGAGGCCGGTCCTCTGTCCCACGCGGAAGGGACGCGCACGCGGCAGGGACGGGCGCGCGGGGCTAGCGCCGTGGGGACCTCCGGGGCCACGTGGTGGGATCTTGGGACCCGCAACACACGGACTACTTATGCGCAGCGCGCCGCCGCGAAAAGCAGGAAGGAACTTTTAAAAGAAGATAATAAATGACTCCAAAACACAATGGAAGCTTAGTGTTTTTTCTTGCCTGCCCTGCTTCGTCTTTTGAAATCTCGATGACTGGGAAAGGTAAGTGATCATTAACCTGCCCTCCCTTCAGAGGAAGAGACAAAGGGAAGAAGGTTATTTCCATCCTACAAGCACATTGCAAGCCTGTAAAATACTAAACCCCGTTTCTACTGCACAACACCCTTGGAGGATGGCAAACAACTATGATTAGGTTTATTTGGCAAATGAGAAAATTTGCTCTTTGAGTTAAGTAGCTTTTCAAGGTCATTACACTTTGGCAGAAGCCTCTGACACTCAGCTTTGTATCTCAAATGCAGTCCTCATGAGTCTGAGTTTGGCAGTCCCATCTCTGTCATTCTAGAATGATCTTAGTCATAGAATTCAGCCATCATCAAGGATGATCACAGAACAATTATAAGTAGATGGCGAGATGGTTATAAATCAACATTAAAGGCAGAAAATCAGGACACAAAATTATATGTTGTTTGTGACTGGGCTACCTAACAGTGTAAAGTGAGAGTCAACAAACCAGAAAGTCATGGGAAAAATACAAGTCTTGCTTTCAGTCCAACCTGGTTCTTCCTTTGCTAGAAAAAGTGACATCAAATACAGTGATGACTCAATGACATTACTCCATAACAAGGCTCTCTAAAATGCATCTGATGACGAAGGGTTTACTAGAGGGCAAAAGTAACAGACATTACTAGCCTATTGGAATAGTAGTGGAGGGAAGGAAGGCAGCAACTGAGACGTGGGAACAGGGAAGAGTCTGGCAGAGTGAAGATCCCCATTGAGACTAGTTCAGCAGCGAGGTCTGATGATTCACTCGGAGGGAGCTAGAAGCTTCTAGAAGATGTGGTGGTCACAAAGAAGACCAGGTCTGAAGAAGTGGATATGAGAGCCATAGACAAACAGATGACAGATGAATCTGCAAGGTTTAGATGATATTTCCTGAAGAGAAAATATCAAATGAGAAAGATCAAGGTGGGACCACACAACCCATCAGCCTCAGAAGGGACAGTGAGAAAATGGACCCGTGTGAGAGATACTGAGGACGCTAAGGAGAGGAATGTATCATGGAGGCCAATAGAAGAGTTTAAGGAGATAGGATCAACGGGAAAAGAATTACAGTAACAAGAAAAGATAAGAAGTCAGAAATAACCCTTGACTAGCATTTGTGAAGAGTAACAGGAATCCAAGAATTAATGAGAAATAAAAAGAGATGGCAATATTATATTATAAATATTATATGAGCCATTATGAAATATTATATACATTATTATATGTTACACAAAGCAGACTTAAAAGAATTAAAAACAAGCAACAACAAAAAAGAAACATAGAATTTAGGACTATACAAGCATTGAAAAATCTCACGCTGCAGATGCAATATTTGGGAAATATTGTGAGCCACACTTCTGGCACACAAATTATTCCAGAATCTAAGGAAACTTAAGCTTTAGCTTAAATGTGGGCACATGTTTGTGGGTTAGCTCTTCATGGCTTTGGAATATCAGCTAGGTTCTGTCAGCTTTTACTTCGCAAAGTTTCTTCTTGGTCTTCAGAGGATACACTAGAAAAAGCAAAAATTTAATTATTGTTTCTGTAGAGATCATAAAATGAATTACCTTCTCTTTGTTTAGCTGTAAAACAACTGTTTGAGTGGATGCCTGGGTCATATCTTTGTGTGGATAGTTTCAAAGTCCTCCTCTATCTTCCGCTCCTCTCCTCTCTTCCCTCCCCTACCCCTCTTTCTCTCTCCCTAGCCTTTCCCTTGATCCCTTTTTTCTTTCCCCTTGGTTCTCCTTCTCTTCCTCCTTTTACTTTTCTTTGTGACAGGGTCTCACTATGTAGCTCAGATTGGCCTCAAACTCTCAGTCCTCCATGTGCTTCCTCACTCCCAGATTTTAGCTTCTTTAATTTCTGAACTGAGGATTTAGGATTTGGTTATGGTTTCTATTTTCTGACTTACTCAAGCACAGTATGAAACTCACATTGATTCAACAGAGGGAGGAGTCCTGCTTGGTTGCTGTTACATATGGCACATCTTCAAAAGAGCTCATGGAGTGTAGTGTTTGGGACCTACATGCTATTTCTTCATATAAGGAAGTTGCGCAGGTTCCTCTGAAGGAATTGTGGAAAAGGGCCTGGCAGGTCTTCAGCACTCCACAGGTGGGTCTGTGAGCTTCTCACAAGGGCCTGATCTTGCTTTCAGCTCAAGCTAACTTGCTGCCACTTTGCAGACAAACATGGAAGCTACATTTGTTAAGCACCAAGCAGGGTGCAGATGTGGTCTCTGCCTCTTACAAATGACAGAATCCATTGGTGCAGGGCTATCTCAGCCTTGTGCCACAGGTTTGGCTTTGAGGTGAGGCAATAAAGGCCTGTCAGCAGTGGTGACGTTCTTGAGAACAGTGGGAAGCAGGTGACAGCTCATCGGAATGTGAAAAATGGTATCTCTCAGAAAAGTAGGTGTGGGTGCTGTAATAATCCACTCAACAAATGTCTTACACAACGTTTCAAGGTGTGATATAATTACTAATCCTGATTGGCTCAATATGGTAGAATCTAACAGTGAAGGGAAAGTAGAGGAGAATAGCATCCCCCCCCCCGCCATGATACCATACATATATATTATTACAACGGGGTCATAATACTCAGAGTGGCTTCTGTGGAAAATGAGCTTAATATTCATACAGTTGGCTTGAATCTAGGGCTGCTAATATGTCGTCTGTGTTGCATGGTTTCATTTATTGAAGCAATGTGGTGTGTGTCTGTGTATGTGTGTCTGTGTGTGTGTATATATATATATTTGTATGTGTATATGTGTGTATGTGGGAGAAAGAGAGAGAGAGAGAGAGAATTCTCACTCACACAAAATGAATGTTTACTTAATAGTCGATGATAATCATTAGGTAATATGTGACACTATTCTTTTTTTCATGTAAAGATTAGTGTTTATTTTATTTTTTTAATGTTTACTTATTGCTTCAGGTTACATCTCCATCATATTGCCCTCTTTCCACTCCTCCCAGTCCCGCCCTCCCACCCTGTACCCCCTATCCCTTCCATCACACTCCTCTGGAGCGGAGTGTCCCTAGATATCAGTCCCCTATCCCAGTTCAGCAGTCATATGAGGGCTAAGAGCCCTCATACACTGGGGGCCTACAAGGCAGCACCACTAGGGCAAAGTGTCTCATTGACAGGAAACAAAGTCTATGCTCCTGTTTCCTTTGGTGCATTGGTTGTCGCATAGTTATCCTGTACTATATGGCTAAAATCCGATTATAAGTGAATAGATGCCATGTGCATCCTTCTGAGTTTGGGTTAGATCACTCAGAATGAGCTTCTCTAGTTCCATTCATTTGGCTTCAAATTACATGATTTTGCTGTTTCTAATGGCTGAGTAGTATTCCATTGTGTAGATATATCAAAGTTGTTTTTTTTTTTTTTAATCCATTACTCGGTTGAGGGACATCTGGGTTGTTTCCAGTTTCTAGCTATTACAAATAAGGCTGCTATGAACACAGATGAGGAAACTTCTTTATGATTCCATGAGGAGTCATTTAGATGTATATCCAGAAGTGGTACGGCTGAGGTAAAGCTATTCCAAGTTTTTAAAGATATAGCCAGACTGATTTCCATAGTGGTTGCACAAACCTGTACTCCCACCAGCAATGGAGGAGTGTTCCCCTTTCTCCACACCCTCGCCAGCATGCGCTATCATTTGAGCTCTTTATCTTAGCCATTCTAACAGGTGTTAGGTGGAATCTCAGAGTCGTCTTGAGTTGCATTTCTCTGATGATTAAGGATGCTGAACATTTCTTCAAGTGTCTCTCAGCCATTAGGGATTCCTCCTTTGTGAATTCTCTGTTTAGCTCTGTTCCTCATCTTTTGATTGGATTATTTGGTTTCTTGGCATTTAATTTCTTGAGTTCTTTGTAAATTATGGATATTAGCCCTCTGTCAGATGTGGAGTTGGTGAAGATTGTTTCCCAGTCTGTAGGTTGCTATTTTGCTTGAATGACAGTGTCTTTTGCCTTACCGAAGCTTTTCAGTTTCATGAGGTTCCATTTATTGATTGTTGGTCTTAGAGCCTGAGCTGTTGGTGTTCTGTTCAGGAAATTGTCACCTGTGCCAATGAGTTCGAGGGTTTTCCCCACTTTTTTTTCTAATAGATTTAGAGTGTCTGGCCTTATGTTAAGGTCTTTGATCCACTTGGACTTAAGTTTTGTACAAGGTGATAAGTATGGGTTTAATTTCATTCTTTTACATGTTGACATCCAGTTAGACTAGCACCATTAGTTGAAGATGCTGTCCTTTTTCCACTGTACGGTTTTGGCTTCTTTGTCAAAAATTACGTGACCATAGGTGTGTGGGTTCATTTCTGGGTCTTCACTTCGATTCCATTGATCCACTGGTCTGTTTCTATACCAGTACCATGCTGTTTTTATTACTATTGCTCTGTAGTACAGCTTGAAATCTGGGATGGTGATACCTCCAGATTTTTTTTTTTTTGGTACAGGATTGATTTAGCTATTCTGGGTTTTTTGTTGTTCCATATGAAATTGAGAATAGCTCTTTCCAGGTCTATAAAGAATTGTTGTGGTATTTTGATAGGAGTTGCATTGAATCTGTATATTGCTTTTGGCAGGATGGCCATTTTTATTATGTTGATCCTACCTATCCATGAGCATGGGAGATCTTTCCATCTTCTGATGGCCTCTTCAATTTTTTTCTTCAAGGATTTGAAGTTCTTGTCATACAGGTCTTTGACTTGCTTGGTTAGAGTTACCCGCAGGTATTTTATATGGTTTTTGGCTATTGTGAAGGGTGTTGTTTCCCTAATTTCTTTCTCAGCCCATTTATTTTTTTGTATAAAGAATGGCTTCTGATTGTGATACTATTATTATGTATACTTTTTAATGTGAATTAAATTACATCATCCTAGCACATCAGAAATGAAACACAGTTTAAAAGGCAAATGAGGAGGGGACAGGGGGACAAGGGAGTGGCTCAGTTGGCAAAGTACTTGCTGTGGCATGAAGACCTGAGCTCAATTCCCAGAACTGCCATTATGAAATAAATAAATAAGCTGGCGAGGGTGTGGGGAAAGGGGAACCCTCCTCCATTGCAGGTGGGAGTGGAGGCTTGTGCAACCACTATAGAGGTAAGTATGGCGATATCTTAGAAAACTTGGAATAGCTCTGCCTCAGGAACCAGCCATACCAATTCTGGGTATACACCCAAATGACTCCTTGCGGAATCACAAGGAAGTTTCCTCATTTATGTTCATAGCAGCCTTATTTGTAATAGCTAGAAACTGGAAACAACCCAGATGTCCCTCAACCGAAGAATGGATTAAAATACTGTGGTACATCTACACAATGGAATATTATTCAGCTATCAGGAACAATGAAATTATGCAATTTGCAGCCAAATGGATGGAACTAGAGAAGCTAACCCAGACTCAGAAGGATGCATATGGCATGTATTCACTTATAGTAGGATTTTAGCTATATAGTAGAAGATATAGATACTACAACCAACACACCAAAGGGAACATGGACATAAACTTTTTATTTATTTATTTATTTATTTATTTATTATTCTTTTTGATCTGTTTGTCTGTTTATCTGTTTGTTTGTTTTTTAGTTCTCTCTCCCTGGCAATGAGACACTTTTCACTGGTGGTACTGCCTTGTAGACCCCCAATGTATGAGGAGGCTCTTGGCCCTCATATGACCTCTGAACTGGGGTGAGGGACTGTTATGTAGGGACACTCCACTCCAGAGGAGTGGGATGGAAGGGTTAGGGGATTAAAAAAAAAAAAAAGAAAAAAGAAAAAAAATTAAATGTGAAGTTTCGGCCTTTTGCTACCAATTGTCATAAACTGTTTAGGATAATTAAGAAATGCAAACTAATAGTCATGCAAGCCTGTCATTTTGTTAGGTACTAGGACAGTCTATTATAGTTATTTTCTAAGCTAATCAGAAATCAAGTTGCTAAGAGACAAGCAACATTTGCTTATCTTAACATAAGAGATAGATAGGGCCTCTTCAAAAACCTCAAGAGATCTGCAGAATATGGCATTCAAAGATGTTTTCTTAACTTTAGATTTTTTTTTTATATCGAGACATGTCAACTCCTGACAGCACCCCCTATTCTACTTCAAGTAGAAGATGAGCATCAAAGAATCTCCAGTGGGAGATGATTGAATTAGTGGCAAGCCTATCTCTTGGCAGGAAAAACCCCTTGCTCCAACTGTAGACAGAATGTTGTCCAAAAAGGACAAAACTTGGAAGCAGGTAAGTCGACAGCCTAGCTCTGCCAAGACAGGGTAGGCAAGTCCTTCATAATTCCTGCTCTACAATCAATGTCTGTCAGAGAAACGGGGCCAAACGACTGAAGATCGATGCTGTAATGTATGGAGAGAAAATGGGAACTGTCCAGGCAGCCACTGGTATGTCATTTCTTAGTTTTGGAAGATGCAGGCCCTGCACTTCCTATATAATCAGATATATTTATCCCTCTCAGGTCTCTGAGGTGGTTGAAGACTAGATAGCTAGAGTCTCATAGTAAAATTTTGAGTTGTTTAGGAATTAAGAGGGTGTTCTGGATCTAAGAAGATGTTTTTAAAATTGTGATGAAAGTTGAGTTGGATATAGAACTTTAAATTCATGGAGATGGGTAGATAATAGAATGTTAAAATCAGGTGCCAAATACGTATGGACTGGACATTGGGAATGTATCCTAAGCCATATAACTCTCCTAATTGTGGCCTAATTACCTCTGTTGTTTTGTATTGTATTTATTATTATAAGAGAAGGAGCCATTTGCTGGACTGAAAGAGGGAGCTGTTGGGGTGAAAAAGATATCCCTTAAACTTAAAAAAAAAAGGAAGGGGATGGGTGGGTTGAGGCGGAAGAGGGTGGGAGGATGGGACTGGAGGGGAGAGTAGGGAGGGGATTGCGATTGAGATGTAACTTGAAGAAATAAAAAATAAAGTAAAAAAAATGAAATAAATAAGAACCAGGTGTAATCCTAGCTGGGGATCCTTCTGGCTCACTGGCCAGACACCCTACCCTACTTGGCAAGTTCTAGGGTGATAAGAGACCTTGCCTCAAAGAACAAGGTAGACAGTATCTGAAAGAGTGTTACCCAAGGTTGACCTCTGACCTCCACAACCATGTATACATTCACATGGATACCCTCAACTGTACACTCCCACATGAACACACATACATGAACACATGTACACACACACATTAAAAAACTAAAAATGCAAATGGGCAACCTATCATATAAGAGAAAGTCAACGCTGATCTGTTTTCCATCGCACGCTAAGACTCTTCTCGTGGACATGGCTGGCTAGTGCTCTGCCCCAGGGGACTTCTAACTTGGCAGCATCTTATCCCAAGAGATCCCACCCCAGCTTCAGAAATGGCTGGCCCTGGACAATCCCGGAGCAACAACCCTCATAAATGCTAGAGACAAGATACTCTGCTTTGATGTCACACCAGTCTCCCTGATACGGTTCATGTCCTGGTGCCACAAACTTTTTTTTTTCTTTCTTTCAAATCCTTCCACCCTGGAGGTAGGACCTTGCAATTCCACATGAGGGTTCAGTGTCCATGGTGGACTAAAAAGAAGTGTAGGATTTAGCTCACTGGGTAGCCTCTCTCACCACTGTCTTCAGCTGCCTTCCCACAACCCACCACCCAGACCCACAGCAGTGAGAGTTGAGACTGAGCCTCAGCTGGATGAACTGTAGAGAGGACATACTGGGTTGAGTTTATGTAGCTCTCTGATCCGTTTGAACTTGCCTCCTCGTCCCTTAGCTTGGATACTTACCCTGTTTCCTGAACTGAGAGCAGACTCAGGATGGTTCATGCTACTGCTGCTTGTACAATCGACCCCTGTTGTCTTCATTGCCTGGACCCTGAACATTTCTCGGG
Organism: Lophiomys imhausi; assembly: GCA_907164525.1. Classification (NCBI taxonomy): domain Eukaryota; kingdom Metazoa; phylum Chordata; class Mammalia; order Rodentia; family Muridae; genus Lophiomys; species Lophiomys imhausi. The sequence continues at coordinate 1,325,021 of CAJQZJ010034457.1, read as the reverse complement.
CTTCCTCTGGATGGGGGCTACACTTTACCCAGTCTCTAGGAAGCTTGTGGGCCCACAAAAGCTCAGTGTGGTGCAGCCAACACTCTGGAGAGTAAGTTTGGCAAAAGCAGATAGGTGCCTGGAAGGAACCAGCATGTGGGTTTCTAGCCCGTTCCCTGGCAGACAGGTCTGAACTAGCTCCACATGGCCCACCCAGAGGTGCTTCGTGTGAGCAGAGGTCTAGCTCTGTTTGCCTCCAACACTTTGGTCAGCCTGGTAATGTCCCACCTGCTATTATCTCTACCTGGCCTCCACTCCCTCTCAGCCCTTCCTAAGAAGAACTTGGAGGATTTAGTTCTTGTTCACTCTCTGGGGACTTGGTTATGACAGACAACATGACTTGAAGGGAACAGCGCCCTTGCACAAGGGTGGTCCATCATAGGCAGCACCTTAAGACATCTCTGCCCATTCACAGACTCCACTATGGTCCTAGCTGGTCTGCTGCTGACATTCAAGCCTAATTCACACTTGACTTATAGTGAAAATAAAAATGGGTGGATTATTGGATGCTTTGGTCATTGCTTTGTGTGGTCAGATGCTCTAGGGACTGCGACAAAGGAGAGAAGCTTTTTTCTTAATAGGTAATATCTGGTGGTCCAAAGTAGACTCAGTGCTCAGGCCTGATGACAGTGGATACTAGCTTTGGTGTTTGTTCCTCTAGAAGAGACTTCACAGGGCAGAGGTGACTGCATTATTTCAAGTCCTAGAGCAGTCTGGTACCCAGGACATATTCAGGACTTGCTGAACATGCGGATGACTAAGCCGTGTACACACAAGCACTTTATCTGTAACTGGATGGGTTCCTCTTCTTTGCTACCAGGTTGGCTGGCGCCCTTCCCAGACTGACCTCATCCCATCCCTAGGTGGTGGCACTTCCACCTCTGGTGGTTTTGTAACTGCAAGGCACTGATGGTGATGGTGGGTAAGGGTCAGCAATGAGACAAGAAACTTGTCACTTGGGACCCGACATAAATAAGAGACTCCACACAAATGACTGTGCGTGAGTGTGCCTCATGTTCAAAGTGCACTTTACTTTTAGGTACTGATTATTATTATTATTATTATTTAAAGATTTATTTATTTACTTTATGTATGGGTGTTTTATCTGCATGAACATCTGCAACCAGAAGAGGGCATCAGATCATGTTGTGGATGGTTATGAGCCACAATGTGGTTGCTGGGAACTGAACTCAGGACCTTTGGAAGAGCAGCTAGTGCTCTTAACCGCTGAGCCATCTCTCCAGCCCCTGGCACTGATTATTTTTTTATCTTCCTGACTTCAGAATTCAAAGTGCCAAAAAATTTTGGTTTTGATACCTTGTTGTCTTGGTTAGGGTTTTATTGCTGTGAAGAGACACCAGGACCATGGCAACTGTTATAAAGAAAACATTTTAGTGTGGCTGGCTTCCAGTTTCAGATGTTTAGTGTATTATCATCATGGAAGGTAAGCATGGTGGTGTGCAGGCAGACTTGGTGCTGGAGAAAGAGCTGAGAGTTCTACATCTTGATCCACCGGCAGCAGAAAGAGATTGTGTGCCACACTAGTCCTAGCTTGAGCATTAGAGACCTCAATGCCTACAATGACACACTTCCTCCAACAAGGCCACACCCACTCAAAAAAGGCCACACCTCCTAATAGTGCCACTCCCTATGGCCAAGCATTCAAACCCTATGGGACCTCCTATTCAATCCACCACACTTGCTGAACACAACTTATGCTGATGAGAAGCCATATGGGGCAAGATTGTGAATAGCCAACTGGCAGTCTCCTGCTTTGTACTTCCTTCTGACACAAGTGGCAAGTTCTTCTGTGTGCAAAGTGGGATCATTTAATAGTTGAGATTTTTAGGGTACAGAAAAGGTTGACACAAGAGATTGGGGGTTCGAGCATCCTTCCTCCTGTGCCAGCTCACACAAATGTGACTTGGCTAACTGCCTCCAGAGGGTAGATTGAAGAAGTTGGCAGGTGACTGGGCTTAATTTTCCAGATGGGTGTGAGCATCTGGGGCAGAGAGGAGAGTGCTCCGGATTCACACACATGGTCTGGCTGACCTGTAACATATGGTGCAGGGTGAGTGTGTTACTGATCTCTCCTCCACCAACATCACCTCTGACTTCTCCGGGTGGTTTCATGTTAGTCTCCCACTGTGAAAGTTCACACCTTCATTCCTCTGCCACCATATCTTAGAGGCTATAGATTACATCAGTAAAGCCTCATTTATTGTTGAAGGGGAAATTCATTCCAGCCAATTTCCCTTGTGAGTTGGGCACTTATTTCCAAAGTGGCATGGCCCCAGTATTCGGTGGGTATACATACATATTTTGGCAAGCAAAAAGGAAGGTCATGGGCTGCTTAATGAATGTCAGAAGAAATAGAAAACTTGGATACTATAATAAGCCAGGAGAAAGCTTGGCTTGAAAGAGATAAGGAGATTTTCCTCTCTCTCCCTCTCTCTGTCTCTCTCTCTCCTTTGTTTTCTCTCTCTTCTCTTTCTACTTTCCATTTTTGAGTGGTATTTTCAAAAAAATTTTAAATATTTTCTGATGTGGAACGCTGCCAACAGCTAACATAAATATGACAAGGAGTTTTCTTACTAGGGGCTAAGTAGACACATTAGATAAATATATTTTCTCTATTATGTTCAACTGTTTCTGTATGGTCTTATGGCTTATACAATAAAAATTCAGTGAAGCACACATGTTCTTTTTTCCACATGCCAACCAAAACCCACACTGAAACTCAGGATCCTTCTGGGTGCCTGGCAGTCCTGCAAGGCTGAACTGAGGGATGAACAGAGCCAGTGGTGTCGGGGAGGTGTTGTCTGACGGTCAAAGGCTTCACAGCACTAGAGAGCTAAGAATCATCAGCTCCCAGTGGGTTTTTGCCAAGTGATGCCAGGTTTCCCCAGCAACCTTGGGCAAACATTACTGACACCGAGACATTACACCTCTGTGTCTGTCTTATGCTGCGCCACAGAGATAGAGGGAGAAAAATGAATTTATTATGAAGATGGGCAAAGCACTGAGTACTCCAGACCCAAGGTTGCCTGGAAAATCTTTCATAGCAAATATTGAGAGGAAACAACTCTCACTTTCTCTTCTTCAAAATCATGTCCCTTGGGTTTTTCCATTGGCAGTGTTATGGAAAATGCACTGGCTGCAGGACTACACCCCAGTTCACCTCATTGTCTGAAATTTACAGTTTGGATTTTTTGTTTTTGTTTTCTTCTTTTTGTTTTAGTTTTTCGAGATAGGGCTTCTCTGTGTAGCCCTGGCTGTCCTAAACTTGCTTCGTAGACCAGGCTGGCTTTGAACTCACAGAGATCTGCCTGCCCCTGCCTCCCAAGTGCTTACGGTTTGGATTTTTAATAACCCCTGAAGATCCACTTGACAAAAATCTTGGTTTCCTACATGGTACTCCTGGGATATGGTAGAACCTTTAAGATGACGAGGAGGAATCTTCATGTCAGTGGGGTGCACTCTTCCGGGGAAGAGTAGGATACTAGCCTTTCCTTTCTTCTCATTTTCTAAGTTATTTCATCATGTGCTCCTACTGTGAGATGCCTTGTTTCAAGCTTAAAAACAACAGGGCCAACCAAACTAACTGGAACCCATGAAATGGAGACGAACATAAACCTTTCCTTTCTGTAAATACATTCTTTATTGGTATTATAGGTATTTCTTACAGTAGTAGAAAGCTGACTAATGCAGCCTATCATTGCAGAGCAAATTCTCCTGCATAAAAGAGGGTTGTCTAACTACCAAGTGAGCAACAAACTATAAGCCTTTAAAACCACAGAAAGTATACAGTGGTGACACACTCATAGCTGCTGCCTATGGAGAAAGTCTTCTTATACCACAACACTCCATGGGCAGGTAGGATTTAGGTACCATGTTCTGTCAAGAAGCCAGGAAGAGAGGGTGTCAATGCACAAGAGATTCTAGGTGAATTCAGATCTGTGTCACCTGAGCCAGATTCACAAATGTGCCATAGGTCACAACTGCTCAGTCAGGAAGCCAAGCACTGAAATTGGCATGAGATGAGACCTACTGAGTCCTCACCATGCCAGCAAAGCACAATCCATTGCCAGGGCTCACTGGTACCTGGATGTATTCATTGGCCAATAGTTTCTGCTTCCTGGAATGCAACAACACTTTTTCTTACAGACAAAAATATCAGGTGCTGTGGAACAAAATGCATTCCCTCTAGTTCATGTTGAAGACCTCACATCCAAAGGGAAGGATTCTGGAGATGAGGCCTTTGGGGAGAGTCAGTAAGTTTAGATAATATCATGGGGGTGGGGCCTTCCCAATGGGATTATTGTCCTTATACGAGAGATTGTTCAGTACTTCCTCAGCTGCTGGTTTGTGGAGAGAGAAGTCTACAGGAAGAGTCTCACAAATACCTGACTGTTATGGCACCCTGTTCTCAGACTTCCAACCTTCAGAACTGGAAGAAAGTAGGTTTCTCTTGTTTGGACCTCCTTGTCTGTGGTGTCTTGTTGTGAAAGTCTAAGCAAGCTACCAAGAGCAGATTGAAGCACAAAGGATATAAACAGTATGTGAAGAAAGCCTCCTACCACCCGTCCAAGGTCAGGGAGCACAAGATCTTAATGTTTTCACCTCCTTTATGCAGAGGGATGTGGGTTTCACCCAAATTGTCAAATGCAGCAAGGATTCAGTGTGTCACAGTGTGTGACAACAAAGGATCCAGAACACGTTGGCCCCACACCCCCAATCACTGAGCTTTACACACACAGCAAAGGACCCATGTTAGACAAACAGCTGGCTTCATTCGTCTGTCCATCAGTCATTGGGACTTGCTAGGGAATTCTCCCAACAAAGGAGAGAAGTCATAGAGAGATGATAGATCTGCAATCAGAGGGGAATCTAGACAGGGCTGGAAAGGAAGGTCACTTCATGTTCAGCCATTTAAGCCTCTGTGGTTGGCAAGAGAAAGACCTCCTGTCTGGAGACAAGGAGCAAAGGGAAAGGGTAGCATCAGAGTGGAGCTTGCCTAGTTTGGAAGAGTCTTCTAGGCCAACTGATCCACGGGGAGGGTATTTACAGGGCCAGGGGTTTCTCATGGTTGTGCCTGGCACATTGTGGTGTATATGGGGTTGGGGTGGCGAAGGTCTAGTCTTTGTAAATAAATGTAAATAAAGTTTTCAAATAAGTGTATAGGGTTTTTCAGTTATCCATTTTCACCTAAGGTTTCGTTTTATATTTTTATTTTTAATTATATACATATGTGTGCATCTGCATGTGTGTGTTTGTGCATTTGAGTGAGGAGCCCATGGAGTCAACCGGAGGGCATTGGATCCACTGGAGCTGGAGTTACAGGTGGAGTTACAGGTTACCCAATGTGGGTGCTGAGAGTCCAGTTCTGATCCTCTGCAAGAGCAGTGTGCCCCTTCCCTGCCATGTGGTCTTTCTCCACATTATAATTGTTTGCTTCAAAGGAAAATTTGTTCTTGGTACACAGATGACACAATGTATCCTTACAGAGTGTGCTGGGCTAGTAATTCAACCTTCATTAGCAAATTTAATTTCCATAAATATTTACATAAAGATAGGTAATTAGCCTTGTAGAAGGCAGCAGAGTGGAAAGGTCTCTCTATGTACCCATGGCTGCCTTCTCTATCTTTCAGGGTATCTTCCCTGGAGAACACTTCAGCCTGAGATCCCCAGTGGGCCATAGAAATCTGGGAGCTGCATGAAGGGTGAGGGGAGCAGAGGTGGTGGCTTAGCTGTTGTACCTTCTGTCTGAGTTTCCTCTCATTCTAGAAACTACTTCATCACTATCAGGACGGAGGGTGACCAGTGGACCTGACATAGCAACTGTTAGCACTTTAGTGTGTCACTCCAAAAGTAGTGCCCTTAAAAATATAAAGAAGAGCAGAACCCACAGTTATATGCTTAAAATATTATTTAAATTTTAATGTAGTTACCTCCAGGGCTCAGAGACTAATCATGGAGGCCAAGAGAGAAGAAGCTTGTCAGGCTGTTTCCACAATACCCAGTTCTGTTACTTAAGATGTGGGTGGTTGCTACAGGCAACTACTTAAATAAGCCCAGGGAGGGTGGGGGCAATGGGCATTGAAGAGCACAAGGATTTAATGAATTTACCTGATTTTGGAAAAACAAAATAAAACAAAACAGCTGACATGATTTTCCACAAGGGTCACTACTTCCTCAAATATTATCAGGAGCTCCCTCTACCTGAGATGAAGGTTTTCTTTCAATTAACAGAGAAAGAAAGCTAGGAAGGGGCGGGATGGGGAGTCTTATTTTCCAGGCAGCCCAGCCTCAAAATCTACAGGAAGGAAAGATGTTAGAACTTTTCATATTCTTTAACATTTTTAAGCATTTGATGAAATGTCAGTAGGCTTGTGAGCTTAAAAAGGAATCCAAACAACAAATCCAGTGACTGGTGCCTTATCTGTTTCCTAGCGGTACATTGCTTATGTCTAACCCTAAGTGGCGGGGTCTGAGTCCAGTCCCACCCACTGGGAGCAGAAGAGGTAGGCTTTGTCATCGGTCTTTCTCATTTTAGTGGTTGGGAAAACATTTTGCTGTATGTCTTGCTGTCTGCTTTCAAATGACTCAGTGCTCTGAGATCCCAGGCTATTAGGTTTATAGCAATTACTTTTGAACTCTTTCCTATATTTTCATCTAAGGATTACAGACTCATGGTTGTCACAAGGCACTAGACGTGGAGTGTGGATCCCCAGAAACCATGTAATGCTGTGTGAGTGTGGAAACCTGGCTGAAATTCTAGTTTTCTTTGGAAGACAGAGATAGGGGACCCTTAGAACAAACTGACTAGACAGACTAGCCACATTGGTGAGATTTGGGTTTGACTAAGAGACCCTACTTCAATGAATAAGGTGGATGCAGAATTAAGTATGATTCTTGATATCAACCTCAGGTCCCAAACGCTCCCCATGCCTGTGCACCCTCACACATGTAAACACATACCCTCCACATGTAAACATGCACACACACATACACACTGCACACATGAAAAGAGAAAAAAGTAATAATCTTGTGTACTTATAGAAAACATATTTAAGGTATAGTTTGGCAAGAAAAGAGCTTGTCCCCCCTACCCTCAAAAAGAAAAATATATGCAATATATATGTCTATAACATTTCTGAAAGGCCATATAAGAAACTAAGTTTTTATGTATAGAGGGGTGCTTCTGTCATGTAGGATCATGATTCCTGTTTTTGGGTCTTGTAGTGTTCCTGATGCCTTTTATCAACTGATGGTGATCATTTTTGTGAAGTGGTTCTGCTCAATGTGGCAATGTAGTCTTGGGCTTGATGAGGCTGGTCATGGTTATGGCTTGGATCTTAAACTTCTTCTAAGGTCACATGTGGAGGCCTTAGTCACCAGCTTGTGGTGATGCTGGGTGGCAGTAAACAGGACACTAGTAACTTCACATCTTCTTTCTCCCCAATGCTTCCATGCTGCCATTTGGTAAGCAGTTTGGTTCTAATGCCACTTTCTCCGCTGTGATGCTCAGCCTCATACAGGCCCTAAAGCAATGGAGGCATCCAACCATGTATTAACATGTCAGAAGCCAGGAGCCCAAACACACTTTCCCTTCCTATGCTACGTGTAGTTTGCCATGGGGATAAAAAGCTGATTGTGTTGGTTAATTTTAACTGCCAATTTGGCTGTATCAATAAACACTTAGGGCATCACTGAATGGAGCCTCTAGATACAGGGGGTTACTGGGAGTGGTCAGGGACAAAAGTAAGGGAAATAATTGAAACATTATGTATGTGTATGAAAACGTAGTAATGAAACCCATTATTATGTACAATTAATATATACTAATAGAACATTAAAAACACTATCTGGGGATGGGATGATGTTATGCATTCTAAATGTTAACTAACCTGCTCCCAGAAGCCTGCTTGCTGTACACCAAGTGAAGCTATGCTACCTTTCTTGTTAACCATTGGCTCTGATTGGTTAAATAAATGCTGGGGCTTGAGATTGGGCAAAGAGAAAGGTAGGCAGGACTAAGGTGCTTGGACATCTGAAGCAGAGAGGTTGATGGGTAGAAGAAGGAAAAGAATCCAGAGGAGCAGGAAGGAGACACATGATGGAGTAAATGAAAGAAGATCATTCCATATGACCTGGAACATCAGCATAGCATGAAGAATAACAGTCCAAGGGGACGTATGTATATATTAGGGTCCTATTTGGGGAATAGAATTAAGGGCTAGCTTAGATGGGTAAGATTGTACAATCCAGACCAAGACTTGTTAAAATCCACCAGGTGTCTGTGTGCTCATTTATAATGGAGGGTTAAGGATTAACACCCGCCAACCAATTAAATATAATATAAATACAGGTAAATAATTTAACAATTTACTTGTAGAAAATGGCAGCCAAAGTAATTTAATTAATTCTACAACTGGGTGTGTCTGAGATGCTATCTCCATAGTCATTTAGATCATGAGAGATTTGACTTAATGAATGGATCCATTCACAGACAGATTCATGATCTGATGGCATTATTGGGGGGTGAGAGAGGAGGGAGATGGGAGGACTAGTTATAGGAGAGAGGGGTGAGAAAGGAGGGAGATGGGAGGACTAGTTATAGGAGAGAGGTCTCTGAAGGTAGAGTTTTGTGCTATGCCTTGCCCTGGCCCTTTCTATATTGGGCCCCTCTTTCTGATATTTGCCAACCATGAGCCCAAACAAAGCCTTCCTCCTTTGGCTTATGTGAGGCATTCATTGCCAGTATCAAGAACACAATGACTAACAGTTGCTATTCTCATCCCTAGCTTTTCTCCATGTAAAACTATGACACACTTTTCTTTAAAATTGGTTTTTAAAATTACATTTATGTATGTATGTATGCTTATGTGTATTTGCATGTATGTATGTGTGTGTTTGCATGCATATATGTACACACACACACACACACACACACACACACACACACACACACATATATATATGTATGTGCCTCAACATATATGTGGAGGTCAGAGAACAATTTGAGAGCATAGGTTCTTGCCTTCTATTATGTAGGTCTTGGGGATTGAATTTAAGGTTCTCAGGATTGGAAGCAAGTGTCTTTACCCACTGAATAGCCTTTCTTCATGGAGTAAGGAAGGCCAATCAATGGTTCTCAATTAGCTCTTTAATCTAAGGTTCTGAGGAGATAGGTCCTAGGGTAAGCCAAATCTTAGATACCTACACCATCATCAGAGTAAGAAATTCTGAAGTCTGGCTCAGGGATGACTCAGGTATGGGCGATTTCAAATGCAGTTGGCAATGTAGATCTATGCCAAGAGCTCTCAGCCCTGTTTTTTTCTGGGAAAGAGAAGTGATCCAAAGAACTGAGAGAAGGTTCTAAGCTGAAAGTCAAGATCAATGTCCAGATGGTGCAGGAAGTCCCTAGATTGCTTGGGAGAAAGTCCTTAGTGTTCTATGAGTCACTGAGAGGAAGAAAGTTGGCACAGAAAGCAGAGGGATAGAGCTGAAGGCACAGGGCAGAGCTGGGCATTGGCTGATAAGGAGAAAACCCATGGATCTTTTTGTTAAAGTCAACTCTATATTCCATTTGAGAACACTGGGATCAAACAAGATGCACTAAGAATTCTCAATAGACTCTTATTTGCAACTATTAATCTTGAAAAGGGAGCCATGGAGGAGAAGGGAAATAGTGCTATCTATCAGCACAGATGATCATATGCCTCTCCCCCTCTTTGGCTGGAGTGGATTCCCAACCAAGTTTTAAAAGTACTGAGCAGTAAGTGTGGACATTGAAGAAGATCCTCTCTCCAATTCTAAAAGGACCCATTAATTAAATAGAATCTTAGGGATTCCCCAGATAAACTTAAGGAAATATGCCAACGTTCGAAGTGGATGACAATCCTAGAGATGGCTGTGTATATATTTTTAACAGGATAAAGCCTACCTGACAGACTGAGCTCCCAACCTCCAGGTGGGCTGGTAGTGCTAAGTGGAGCTGAGAGGCAACAGCTTTACGGAGAACTACAGATTCTGAAGCATGGGAAGGCTAAGAATCTGAGAGAGTACAGACATAGCATCAGAGTCTGGATGGCCACTCGCCCCAAGGACTTCAGGTTGAGGCCACTGTGTGAAGCTCTTGTTCAACCTACATAGACATGCAGGGATGGTGGCAGCATAGTGAGTACATACTCAGCATCTGCTTGGGGCTGGTCCTGGGCCAAAGGCTGCACAAACGTTACTTGTCTTCTACATGAGGGAGAAAAGAAAAGGGAATAAGGTGAATTACCTTCAGAGATATTCACCCTGGGAATTATCAGGAAGAAGAAATACTGGCCATGGGAAAGTGTTTACATTTGAGGGAAGGTTTGGAAGAGTGGATATGCTCATCTAGTCCATTCTTTGTCACTCTAAGAATCGGAAGACTGCATTCATGGGGTAATAGCACAATACAAGGGGATTGATGACAGCAGCTAAGCTACAGAGAACATCTCCCAAGCTAAGTGCTTCACGCACATCACCTTGAATCTCCACAACTACTAATCATATCCCTGAATCACTGACAAGGAAGCTGAGGCATAGACTGGCCAACTAATTTTCCATAGTATGAGACTTGCAGTGAGTGAGCTAAGTGTTTGAACTGAGATATCTAGCCTCAGAGTTTGGGCTTGGGTGTCTTATGGGAGGAACCAGGGACAACCATGGCAGTGCACAGGAGCTGGGAGGGGAGAGCATGAAGAAGACCCCGAGGTGGTGGTGACTGCTGCTCACCAAACAGACCCAGTTCTCCTTTTCTTTTTTTAAAAATTTATTTATTTATTCAAGTTACATCCTGACCCAAGTCCCCTCCATCCTCCCCGCCTGGTCCCACTGGGAGCCACCCTCTTGCCCCCTCACTTCTCTCCTCTTCAGATGGGGAGAGCACCCCATTAGCATATCCTGGTCCATCATGTCACATCAGGGCTGAGAGCATCCTCTTCCACTGAGGCCAGACAAGGCAGCCCAGCTAGCGTAAAGAGGTCCATGAACAGGCAACAGGGTCCATGTCAGAGACAGCTCCCTTCCTGTTCCATTTGGTAAGCGATCTGCATGAAGACCAAGCTGCGATCTGCATGAAGACCAAGCTGCCTATCAGCTACATATGTGTAGGGGCCTAGGTCCAGTATATATAATCTTTTTGGTTGGTATTTCAGTCTCTGTAAGCCTCCAGGGTCCTAGGTTGGTTGGTTCTGTTCATCTTCATGTAAAGTTCTTGTCCCCTTTGGATCGCTCTATTCATCCTCTCTTCTACAAGACTCTCAAAGTGCCACTTAATGTTTGGCTGTGTGTCTCAACATCTGTTTTGATCTGCTGCTGGGTGGGGCCTCTCAGAGGATAGTTATGCTAGGTTCCTGTTCCTTTGGGTCTGTGGGTTGTAGGATGGTTGTCCTGTACTATATGGCTAACATCCATTTATAAGTGAGTACATACCATGTGTGTCTTTCTGGGTCTGGGTTACCACACTCAGGATGAGCTTTTCTAGTTTCATCCATTAGGTTGCAAATTGCATGATCTCCTTGATTTGGTAGCTGAGTAGTACTCCATTGTGTAAATGTATCACAGTTTTTGTTTTTGTTTTTTTAATCCAATCTTCATTTGAAGGTCACCTGGGCCCTTTCCAGTTTCTGGGTATTATGAATAAAGCTTTTATGAACATAGTTGTCCTTGTGGTCTGGTGGATAATCTTTTGGATATATATGCCCAGGTATGGTATGGATAGGTCTTGAGGTAGAGCTATTCCTAATTTTCTGAAATATCACCAGATTGATTTCCATAGTGGTTGTACACGTTTGCACTCCCACCAGCAATGGAGGAGTGTTCCCCTTTCTCCACAACCTCGCCAGCATGTACTATCACTTGAGTTTTTTGATCTTAGCCATTCTGATGGGTGTGAGATGGAATCTCAGAGTCGTTTTGATTTACATTTCCCTAATGACTAAGGATGTTAAGCATTTCTTCAGGTGTCTCTCAGCCATTAGAGATTTCTCTGTTGTGAATTCTTGGTTTAGCTTTGTGCCCCATTTTTTTTGGACTGGGCTATTTGGTTTGTTGATGTTTAATTTCTTGAGTTATTTATATATTTTGGATACTAGCCCTCTGTTGTATGTTGGGTTGGTGAAGATTTTTTCCCAATCTCTAGGCTGCCATGCTGTTCTAATGACAGTGTTCTTTGTCTCACAGAAGTATTTAAGTTTCATAAAGTCCCATTTATTGATTGTGGTCTTAAACACAGAATATCTAAAACAATTCTGTACAATAAAAGAACTTTTGGAGACATCACCATCCCTGATTTCAAGCTGTACTACAGAGCATTAATAATAAAAACAGTATGGTACTGGCATAGAAACAGAGAGGTTAATCAATGGAATCGAATCAAAGACCTTGAAATAAACCCACATACCTACAGTCACAGTCATTTGATTTTCACAAAGAAGCCAAAACCATACAATGGAAAAAGGAAAGCATCTTCAATAAATGGTGCTGGTCTAACTGGATGTCAACATGTAGAAGAAAGTGAATAGACCCATATTTATCACCCTGCACAAAGCTTAAGTCCAAGTGGATCAACAACCTCAACATAAAACTGGACACACTAAATCTAACAGAAGAGAAAGTGGGGAAAAGCCTTGAACTCATAGGCACAGGAGACAACTTCCTGAACAGAACAGTTCTCAGTTTTCCAGGCTTATGGTAGTGGAACTCTTCCCTTCCTCTTTGAAATGAGGTGGGCCACATAGCTTGCTGTAGCAGTGAAATGTGAGTCTAAGCTGTGTCTCACTTCTAGGAAACAGTATTCAATCCAGCAGATTCCCTTTGTTACTTGGCAACTGTGGAAGCAGGTGCTAAGGTAGGGCTGCCGCCATTCTGAGTATGGGGACAACTGCAATCAGCAAAGCGTCCTGCCCACTGACAGGCCGAGCAAGAATTAAACTGTGGCTGCCTGAGAACTGTTTATCAGCAGAGCAGCTTAACCTGCCCTTGCTGGGCCATACGTTGGAATCAGAAATAAAGTGCTCCTGTAACAAGGGTGAAAAATCTCAAGGTATATGCCTTGTGGTTTCAGGAATCATTGGTCATCAGCAAACAATTGTCTTTGGAGGCTGGAGAAAAGTGTTGATAGATGCTCCCCAGTAAGTGAATCATTTTGTAAACAGTTTTGTACAACCTAGAAGAGAGATGATGTAACAAATAAACTCACAACGCAATGTTAATAACATGTTGGTTGCTGTTGGCAGCATCTGACAAGCTAGTTCATGTTACGAAGGAAATAAATTCAGAGAAAAAGAGGCTATTCTTTCAAGTAGTCGTGAAAGAATTAAGCAGGCTAGACATTTGAGAGCTTGCTGGCCAGAAGAAGGAACTTATTTTAAGATAACTTGTGGAAGGTAAAACAAAACCTGAGAAACTTTGAATGATGAAGGAATGTGGGACTCACTTCCTCTGGCAATGTTACATTCAACGACATGCCCACCCTTCCCCACTGTTGAACTCTCTGAAAGATTCAGAGAAATTACAATAAGATACAGCTAAGAAGATTCTTCTGATTAGACAAAATTATTTAGAAGGAAGAAGTTAACAAATCCGGCTCTCTAACTTTGCTCAATGAGCTGAGAGTCTCTAAGACGGAGGCATGTGGATAAAAAAGCTAACACTCCAAGCCCAGATAGTAATTGTGTCTGCGCAGATCCTGTAGGCATGATAATCACAAAACTCACTGGAGTCAAGAGATAAGAGGGAGCCTGCTACAGAGCTGTACTGTTCAAGGAACCCAAGGTTAGATCGAAAGATGTCTCTGGAGGAGTCCTGAAATACCACTCGGGCTCCTAGGGAACAAATGTTCCTCAGAATGGACTAGAGATATAGTCAAGGAGGAGAGATAAGAGAGATGTCCTTCTAAAGAGGAGGCTCAGAGACATGGAGAACAATAGGTAAGGAGGTGCTCCCAGGATCTGAATTGCCGTCTCCTCAAGAAATACTACTGGACTACCAGTAGGACCACAGTGGGTCCATGTCTACTGTAATCCAATCTTCTTTCTTCCTAATGAAACTGCTGACTAGGTTGACTGTTTTGTTCTTCCTATACAATGACATTAGATACATAGGAGGCAAATCATTAGTCCTTTTGAGTTTCTATGTCACCCAGACACACCGTGTCTCATTCTCTTTGGTACATGCTATCACACATCTGCCACAAGATATAAGGTTTAATGGAGATATTTTTCCAGGAAAGGACAGTGCTTCTATATCCCTCCCCCTCTTTGACAGTGAGCATGAATCGATTTTTCTTTCAGGACAGAGTAAGTTACATATTTAGTGTTCAAAGGATGGGCTTTGGTTGTTTTTAGAGCTGTGTGACAGTGTTTAGTGATTTATGTCATAGCACAGGTCAGGTTGCCTAGCTCCTTGAAGTAAGTCTTCTGTCACCTGAGCGGGAAGGGAGGTGGCCTGGTTTAGTTCCAACTGCAAGTTTTAAGGTCTTCAGCTCTCGCTCTGCATCAGTGAGCTTGAGAGAATTTTTGCTGTGGGGTATTCATACTTAGTCCAGGGGAAACCACGGGAAGCAGAGTTTTCTAATGACCCCAGGTAAACAGGTAGTGTGTGCAAGAACTAGCCCATAGTTGTTGGAAGTCTCTGGTTTCACAGTTCTTTTAAAGCATCTTCCTTAATCCAGCCCATTTTGACTCACACAGCTCTAAAGCCTAAAATATAGAATCCAGAACAATCAAGATCTCCCTATGATTAAGACCTAGGAGATGTAGTGAGGGATAGAAGGAAAGAGCTCAAGGGAGAGTGGACATTGGTGCTTTGGAATGCACTATGGAGGACTTCATGCATAGGGGAAATGAGATTCTGAGATTTCAGTAGCCTCATAATACGCCTTTGGAAGGAGCTAGAAGAGAGAGAAGCTCCCAGCAGCCAGACAAATTGGTTTACTGGAATCATTCAAGTGAGAAATGGTGACACTGTAAAGCTCAAAGATGTTAGAAGCAAAACCCACAATTATTTGTCACTGTATTTTGGACAGTGGCAATTCCACCAAAAGAAAGAAAAGACCTAAGAAGAAATGGGTATATTTAGGGAGTTGAAATGTCATCTCACAAGCTCAGTTTGAAAACGTAGGATTGATGCTGTCGATAGGAGGACGGTGATGACCCTGTGCTGACGTCTCAGGCTCCTCAGGTTGGAAAAATCTTATGTAGATGTTTTGTTAATCACATTGAGACTCCAAGCAGAACTGGCAAAAGCTATCAGGGAAGTGTAACACAGGGTGTTTACATGGTTGCTCAGGAGGGCTTCTCTAACAGCTGACTTGATTGTTCTTCCTTGTAGGGAACCGGACTCTGAGTTGTGGTACTGATTTTCTCCTGTTTGCTATGTGGGGCTATGGACGGTATTGCTATTCCATATGCATCCTCTGTCAAGATATAATTATATAGACTTTCTTCCATCAAGGGCTAGAGGCTGCTTCCTATATGGCTGGCTGGGCTGGGCTTCCTGTTGGAGAAGCTTTTTTGTCCTCTGTGATGTCTTACTGTTTAGGACAGTGGTTCTCAACCTTCCTAATGCGAATTGTTTTTGTTAATACTTCATAACTCTAATTTTATTACTGTTATGAATCATGATGCAAATATCTGATATGAAGGGCCCTGTGAAAGGGTCATTCAAGCCCCAAAGTGGTCTCAATCCACAGTTTGAGAGCTGCTGCTCTAGGAGGACAGATTCCTCAAAGAGTCTAAGAGAAAAGCAAAACTAGGAAAACTTGAGCTGTTCTGATACAATAGCATAAAAAGACAAAAACAAACTGTCCCCAATACCAAGATTCCTTTTCCCATGCCAAGTAGATTGTTCTGACCAGAAAATAATTCCCAACAAAACCATTGTTATGATTTGATGTTGTCTTTCCCTGACAACTTATGTTCATGGGTTGGTGTAGATCTCCAAGGTCATGTGTTAATGGTATCTGGTGGTGAGGATCAGATGAGGTCATGAGGGTGGGGCCTCCATGGTGGTATTAGTGGCTTGATCAGAAGAGTAAGAGAGACTGAAGCTAGCATGCCTTGTCCTTCCTCATGTTGCCCCTGCCGTATGTGTCCCTGTGATGGTCCCCAACATGTCCCTATTGTGCCCATGCCATATCTAACCCTGTGGTGGCTCCCATCATGTTATGATGCAATGAGAAACTAGATGTTTACTGTGTGTTTGAATTTTGCATCTTCCATAATTTTGAGTCAAATAACTTGTAACTTTATGTTTTAAAAAAATCCAGATTTAATAATTATCCAGCTCAGGAAGATGCTCCAAAGCACATGTCAACACTAATACCTCTCTAGTCTCTGAATTTTAAGCTCCTTACTCTCTGTTGTGCTAATCTTCTGGATGTGTGTGTGTGTGTGTGTGTGTGTGTGTGTGTGTGTGTGTGGTGTGGTGTGATCTGGAATATCAGATCTCAGTAACATATTTAGTGCATGTATTGAAAATAAAGTAGAAATGATTTAAACCTTAAAGGTATTGGATATATGTTTACTTTATGGGTCAATGAGTGGATTGCAGGAACACAGACTGATTGTAATTAGGGTGCTCTCTTTACATGGCTATATGTACTCCAATGAGGGTTAGGTATTGCATTGAAGGGATGGCAGCCAGCAGATAGGCAAGGCATGGAGATTTAATACTCTTTGCAAGCAGGAATCTTCTTTCCTTACAGGAGAGTAGACAGCATCCTTGACCAGCTCTGCCTGGGAGAACAGAGGGTTTTCACTGAGAACCCTAGTTTTAGGTCCATCCCTGCTTACATCTCTCTACTGTGGTTCTGTTTACAGCTCCGGGTAGTCCGTCAGGGATGCAAAGCCAGTCTGCAGTCATTTGAAGACAGCGCAGGCATGCACTGGAAGGCACAGGTACAGGTCGGGTACTTGTCTCTATAAAGCTAAGGCCAGACCCCAGGAGGGCATCTCTTCTGCTCCTATCCACTGTACACCAGCAGCATCTCCTATGCCTCTGATCTGGTCATCTCGCTCTTCCTTCCTTCGTCCCAGGCCAAGCCTGATGCATAGCATTCTCAGATTCCTTCTTGCCATAGGCACATGTCTTCTGCTTACATTTCTGGGTCAGAATTTACCTCACTGACCTCTGACACCACCTTGAATCTAGTCTTCAACTTTCCTAACTGCTTTGAGTGTCTCTTTTTCTGGGCTGTTTATACTCGATTTTACTTTCCCCTCATTTAAAAGTGTCCTTTAAATAATTTAATTTTACTAAATTATTCACTCTACCTAACTCTAATTTTTCTTCATTCAGCACAGGGGCTCAACTATTAACTCTTACTACACTTGAGAGTTAACCTTGGGCAAATTATTTAGTCTCACCAAGACTTGGGTCCCTCATATCTAAATGGCATATAAAAACCTGTGCTGTCCAAAATGAAAGCATGTGGGCAAAATCTTGCACTCGGTCATGTACTGAGAACCTTGTGAAAATGTAAATATCTGGGCTGGGGAGGTGCTAAGTGGTTAAGAGCTTTTGCTGCTCTTCCAGAGGACCTGAGTTCAGTTCCCAGCACCCACATCAGGTATGTGGAACCATCCTTAACTGAAGAGCCAAGGGACCTGACACCTTCTTCTGGTCTCTGCTGGCATTTGTACTCATGTGAACATACCCTTCCTACATGCAAACATATAATTTTAAAAAATCTTAAAAAATATAAGTATCTTTTCTATTTTCTAATATGTGTAACCAAGCTCTCTGTAAAGACTCTGGACTTCTTTTCACATCCATTAAACACACATGTTCTTCTCCTCTGTGACCAGGATCATTTCAAGACAGTTCAATCTATGCAAGTTTCCTTCTAAGATAGACTTTTAAAAGAGGAGCCACGTAGTAAGGTATAGGACAGAGGACAGACCATAATATTCAACAGACTAATACCATCTAAAGGTGGGCTTTCACCTCCCAGGGAGGGGATGGGTTCTGAAGCTCAGCCTGGTGATCAGGGACTCAACAGGCAGCTCCTTGGACTACCTACTTCCTCTCTTCCGACAGGCTCATTCCACTAGCAGTTTAAAAGATCTTTGCCTATAAGCAAGTGATAACTTATCTACGAGAAAGAATGATGCTGTTTTAACTTTCCAACTTCTTGTTATTTTGGAAAGTGAGAAGGGAGTTGGAAAGACTGGGGACAGTAAAAGAAGGTATTATTGTTACATGGGATATAAATTTACAATGTTGTAGTGTCTGGCTGTGTGATTTTGTCCCTCCCCCCATGATTGTATGGGGTGCTTGCTACTTTATGCCACAATTTTACTTTGGGAAAGGTAGGAGAGGAATGGGAAAGAATTTGGGGGTGGGGGAACAGACAACAAAAGAGCAGAGACATTTCACACTCTTAGGGTAAAGATGGATGGCGTATATTGCTATGTTCTTAAATATGGCTCATATATTTGGTAAAAGAAAAATAGCAATGCCCCCATCTTTTCCACCCTCTTCCTTTTCTGGGAAAAGAAATACCATGAAGAACAGTCGGTGGGTAGGAGGGGCATTTGGAGTGTGAGGAACAGTCAGGGACACAGTGAGTCTAGAAAGAAAGAAGAAACTTATACAAAGACAAACAAGATTTTATGCTCTTAATGTAGACCTTCGTTTTAAAATCGAATATGAATACCGTGCTGGAGTTTCTCAAAGCATTTCACTTGCCAATACTGTTTTCCTTTTGTCTTTAAATAGTGAATACCCAGTTTTTCCCCCTCTGCTTTATCCTTATATTTTCTTCATGAGTGTCAAGAAGTTCCTCAGAGACCCTTCATGTAGATGAAGAATGACATCCACAGACAAACAGGGATCGAGGAGTCCTTGATAAGGGAGTCTCATGCTCATCTATCAGCTCTGGGATCTGCTGATGCTGGCTGCCACAGCCCAGGTGTGGCAGAGTCAGCGTAGAGCTTCCATTCCAGGTGTGGCAGAGTCAGTGTAGAGCTTCCATTCCAGGTGTGGCAGAGTCAGCATAGAGCTTCCATTCATGCTGGAAGTCTGAGACTTACACAGAGATGTTGAGCTATTAGCCAAAGGACAGAGTCACTTTGTGTTTCATTTTCATTGTCACCCTGACTGAGCTTGGAATCACAGCGGAGCCACACCTATGGGAATATCTTGAGGACGTTGTCAGATGGGTTTAAGTGGGGGAGTGAAGACCCACCCACATCGAGGTCAGCACCATCTCATGGAATGGACTCCCATTCTGAACAAAAGAAGCAAAGGGAGCCAGCTAAGCACAGACATCAATAACTCTCTTTATGGACTGTCTAGATGGAAGAAATTCCAGCTGCTATGAACGTGGCTGTAAGTGTTCACCAGGATGGACCCTGACCTCTCAGACAGCGAGCTAAAGTAAACCATTCCTCCCGGGAGCTGCTTTTTGTCACCTATTTGGTCACGACATGAAAGAAGTCATCAATTTGTCTTTTAAAGAGTGACGAGTTGGGATACTAATGAAGATGAAGAGGATTAAAAACCTGAAATACAGTACTGAACATAAACCTCCTTGGGGTCACTGGTTAGATACTTTCCTAAATTGCTAAGAGTTCTGATTGGTCCCATTATAAACCCTGGGGTCCTTCTCAATGGTTTTAGAAGATTTTTTGCCCCCAGGGGAATTTTCTTTCAACTAATGCTTAGATGAAGGAATAAAAAAATGTGGAGAAGCTTAAAAGCATTATTTGAATTGGATTACTGGGCATTTGAACTTAACTTTAGAATTCTTCTTCTTCTTCTTCTTCTTCTTCTTCTTCTTCTTCTTCTTCTTCCTCTTCATTGTTGTGATTTTCTTGATACAGGATCTCATGATGTAGCCTTGGCTGGCCTGAAACTCACTACATAGACCAGGCTGGTCTTGAACTCACAGAGATCTACCTGCCTCTGCCCCCCTGACTGCTGGGATTAAAGCCATGTACCACTGCACCCAACCCAACTTTTGAATGTTTTAAATGCCAGTTCACTTAGTATCATTTTAGAACAGTCCTTCTATAGTATATTTGAGTGAAATAAATTCAAGACTGATTTGGGCATGATTTTAACCAACCATTGTAGCAGTCCGTAGTTTAGCTTTGAAAACAAACAAAATTATAAAGAATCCAAATAGAAGACCTATGTTCTTTTTCAGGGTTAATCTGTGGGAAGTGTTTTGAGGAAACTCTGGCTCCCAAACCTCTCCCATACTTGTCTTAAAATTAATTATTGAATATTCAGGAGCTTCTTTGGGAAACATTATAATAATTTTCTAGGGACTATGCCATTTCAGATGCCCTGTTAGCTGATCACAGAAGGAGGAGAAGCTAGAGATGAGGTCAAGGGTCAGCAGGGTGGAGAGGAAGAGGAGCATGAGCGAGACAGTGGCTTTCAGACAGGAGTTGCTAAGGAGCCCTGAAAGCCCAAAGATGGACTTCATTGTCAAGTCTTCTCATGATTTCAGAATGTTCACCTGCCCTTGGGCTTTGTGTACTGAAGACACAATCACTAACATTAAGTAGCTGATGCATTAAACTCTCAAGATGCTTTTGGGAAATAAGGAGAAAAACAATTGAAGGAAGTGTAGGAGTTCTTTCTCCCTTTCTGAGAGAAGAGGGGAGTGGAAAGCCTCAAACAAAATGTTGTCCCAGTCCCACTTGACTAATTTTAGTTATCTTGGTTTATGGCTATGATTCATCCCTAAAGCTGTGAATTGTTGAGGAGGAAGGAGGAAAAAATTGACTTAAATGTCAAAGAAGTAGGAACATAAATATAGTTTTCTTTTTTGGGGAACTAAATTCCAGGATCTGGGTATTTTTTTTTTTTTTTGCATGGGGGTTCTAAAAGCTTCAAAATTCTAGAAAGAAAATGATTCCAGTCAAAACATCATCAAGGGCTAAGACAGGATTGACTCTAAATCATGACACTTTTGACTTTTTCTTCTTCAACATGGTTAAACTAGTCATCAGTAAACAATTATATGTGACTAAGTATGACGGAAACATAATATGTAGACTGTGGTAATACATGGGACTCACAAAACAGGACAGGGAAAAATATATGGCCATAAGTAGCCCCAGGAATACTTCTGGGGAATGTCATGGCTATGTAAGAAGAAAGGCATGGTTATAGAGTGGTCAGGCATTTCTGGCCCCTGAGGAACAGGAGTCAACACAGAGAAGGCCTGATGAAACTCTGTCCTGAGTAACAAAAAAAATGTTTTCTTAGTTTTTGAGTAAACTGGTTTTCATTTGAGTTCCCATTAGTTTGGAGGACAGAACTAGCTCTCACCTGCTCACGTACAACTTGAGCATTTCACTGAAGTAGACCATCCTCCTCCTCCAGGAGTGTCGGGCCTGTGACCCGCGGACCGCGTGCACCTGAGACGAATGTGGCTGCCACACAAAATCATAAATGCATCTAAAGCATTACTGTTTTTCTGTTTGTTGGTTTGTTTCTGGCGACTCAGCGAGTGTGGACGTTGTAGATGGCAGCATGTCACAGTGTCACAAAGCTGTGCACACCTGTGAGCAGTCACTAACAGTTTGCCTCTTTCTGCTTAAAGTGTCTAGAGCATGGATGGATATGGCTTTCTCGATACAGCCCAGGAAGTCACTGGAGGAAAATTATGTGGAAGACAAAGGAGAATTAATTTCAAGGGATGTGTTTCTGGGAAGAGCTTTCAGTAGAATGCCCCCGGAGCAAAACTGCAATGTTGATTTCAGCAGCTGCCTGTCCTCAGACTTTCCTAAGCTTTTTTCACTATCCTCACAGCCTGACTCCTTTCTCTTCACTTCCTGTCCTTGTATTCCTGTGAGCAGTGGCTGTTATTGTATCCCGTCACCCAGACCCAATGTGTCACTCAGCTAATGTGTCCGGCACGTCCTGGGTCCTGGGTCCTGGGGACGATATGCCTGGGTGCTCTAGACGTGGGAGGATGCTGGAGGCTGCCCATCCTCACCTCTTCACCAAGAACTTGAAGGGCTAGTGTGACTTCCTGCCCTCTGCACGCCTTCACTTGTCTCTTTTGACACCATGGCTGCTGGGACAATTATTACCTCTTGTAGAGAGATATTTTAAGGCCTACAAGGCTATCCTCACTTCACAACACCTTGGCTTACTGCATTTTTTTTTTCAAAACCAGTTCACTATTTGATTTTTTGAGCATCTTGTAGGTGTGTCAAAGTTCAACAGAGACTCGTTTTTCCTTTTAAATTTCCACAACCAACTTTTCCAACTTTTATCCTGTAGTCATGGTATAGGTTGAATCATATCCCCCAGATAGATGCCCCACCAGTATTTGTGAATGCTTATAGCAGGAACAGGGTCTTGCAGACCTTTTTTTTTTCCCTTTTGGTTTTTCGAGACAGGGTTTCTCTGTGTAGACCTGGCTGTCCTGGACTCACTTTGTAGACCAGGCTGGCCTCGAACTCACAGAGATCCGCCTTCCTCTGCCTCCCGAGGGCTGGGATTAAAGGCATTTGCCACCATGCCCAGCGGGTCTTGTAGATTTAATCAAGTTAACATGAAGCTAATTAAGGAGGTCCCTAATGCTTTGCCCAGTGTCAAGAGAGTGAAGAGCTAGCTGCGTTAATGTCAGTCAAGGGTATCAAGTGTCGCTGGCTTCCCCTGGAATCCCAGAAGAAACGAGGAGGACGAGGAAAGAGGAGGACGAGGAAGGACGAGGAAGGCCTGGCCTCTGCAGGCTTTGGCAGATACAGTGTCCCCGCACACTTGTAACTTCTTGAGCTAGGACGTCCGCTGTTTGCGCCGTTTGTGATGATAGCTCTAAGATTAACTCACAAAAGCAAAGTGAAAGACCATAGGAATGGGAAGTGAGAAAGTACCTTCTCTTTGTGAGTTAGTTAAGTAATATATCAGTGTTAATTTTCAATTAAAAAGACTTCAGAGAAATACCATATGGTCTCTTGAAAAGGATCCAAGAGTAGGTTTTCCTGTTCAGTTCTTTATGTCCTTTGCTCTTTAAATAATTCTTGTTATAGATCAATCAGCTGCTTTTCAATGTTCTTGATCAATAATCTGATTTTTATTTTTGAGCTAAATGCTTTGTCCTTTTCTGTTTTATTTGTCTCTTGATATTTCATTCTGTAACCCAGTGCAATTGCATAAATAGTATTAGTCGCATGCATTTTATAAAGAGAGCACTTTAAAAGCACTAATTACCTACAATATATTTCTTGGTCCCAAATGGATCTATATCCCAAGCCTCTGATTCACTCTCTATAAGTAATATAGAAAACAGGTCTGTTTGAAATCATCAGTGTCTGGGCTGAGTGTGGTAGCAAGGCCCTTAATCCTGGCTTTCAGGAGGCAGAGACAGGCAAATCTCAAGGCTAGTCTGACTACACAGTGAGCATCAGGCCAGCCAGGGCAACATAGTGAGACCTTGTCTCAAAAAAAGAAAAAAGTCAGTTTTAGTTGTTTCCTTTGAAAAGTTGTTTTTCTCCAAACAGCACAAATGTAAATACTTATGGTCACATTTTAAAAACAAACAAAAACCAGTAAACTGCAAGATGTATGGAGCACAAACTCAAACATGCGTACCAAAACTAGCATGCACCACACAGTTTCCCAGCATAGCCACCTTCTATAAACTTCTCTGATATAACTATTGCCATCATGTTATGTAATTTTTTGAAAATCCAAGTATTTTAAGGACGAGTTTAATTCTATATTTAGTAATTGAAAAAAAAGTGTTCCAAAATGGGGTATGTGGACCTTTTCATTAACCAGAAATCATATATATATTATATACATAATATATAATATATATATATATTAAAAAGCATAGAGGTAGAATCACTTACTTGAGTGTGGTGAGCTCCGTAAGGGATGGCTGTGTAGCCTTGAGATAGCTTTCCCTTCTTGCAGCCACTTTGGGAGAAGGCTTGGGACTTGTGTCTGAGTCCCCGCTGTCCTCGTCCCCCATGGCCTTGATGTAGCTGCCGCTACGCATCCTCCGGCATGGAATCTCGTCATCTTTCCCACGAGGTGTGTATCCTGTCCACTCATCTTGGGGAACCTAGTTAGATATAAAACAGACAGTTTCCTTGACATAAAATTGAACTTTTAAAAGTCTTTCTTGTCCTTTTCTTTTTTTTTTGGACTATGGATTAGGTAATAGAGATAAATCATCGAACACTTAGACACTGATTTTTGATACTAAAGTTCAACTGTAGCCATTTTCAAAATAATTTTAACACATGCACATCCGTGTTGCAATCTTAGACAGGCACCGAACATCTAGAAAAATGGGAACACTTTTCAACTTTTTTACCCTTTTAATAGTTGAGGTGGAAAAACGTGAAGAAGAGGAAAGCCGTTTGAGTTGAACTTTACACTGACCTTTCTCCATCACCATCTGGGAGTCAGGCATGTTCCCTGGCTCATCCTGGTTTCTCTGACATCCCTACTGTACCATCCCATGCCTGCTTTCTTTCCTTCCTGACCGCTGCTGTGTACCAGCTGCACTTGCTGTCCACTCACCTGTTCTTCCTAAGCTCTTATTAATTTATATCTCTCCACAGTGAATCTGCTTAAAGCACATTTTGGGAGGTTTTCCAGCAGTGTTTTCCTAATAGCCAACCGCCTTCATTTCAGTTTTTGTGTTTGCTGGCCTCTCCAGAACGCACAAACATCACACACACACCACACTTGCTGACAGCATCTCCCTGTTTGGCATCCTGCTTGTTTCTATGACTTGGAATAACCACCAGCCACTTTCCCCTCAAGTTTTTCTAGATCATGTTCTAAATTTCTCTCCATGGGGTCCACACAAGAGGAGCTTGTCAGCGCATTGCTTTCTCAAGTCTCCCACAGTCATTTCTGTTAAGCTGTGCAGATGTTTTACATTTATTAAGTTATGACATTAATTTCAATTCCTTTTTCTACGTCAGCATGGACTCAACCTAATTACTATTTAGCTTCATTCTTCTTCTACTGGTGAAAGAAACACACAGTAGCCACTGGTTTTATCCTTCAAGAAGTAAAAAGAGCTTACAAAGCATGGTGCCCTGTATAGAGTTTAATCCAACAAGACATGCCGGGGGGGGGGGCTCTTTTCTACCACTGACATGCACATAACAGTGAGGAGTATATACATAACAGCTCTGAATCAACATGCGTCAAGTCGAAGATGCTGTGCCACAAGGAACACTCTCTAAAGAGACAGTAGCAGAAAGGCACTGCAGGTAATGAGAATGGAGTAAAGAGTCTTAGAGGGCCTCCCTTGGGCTGGCCAGGCTTGTAATGAGAAGATAAAATGAATATATATATGTATATATATGTATATATATACACACACACACACACACATGTACACATTGTATATATATGCATGCATGTATGCATGTATGTATATGTGTTAGGGTACCATGGGCAGGCCAGTAACTCACTGTGGCCCAAGGTGGCTCAGAACTCTCAGTCTACTTGCCTTAGTCTCCTGCATTCTGGAATTAGAGGTGGATACCACCATACCCAGTGATAAAGCATCAGCCCCTTGCATGCTTGGATTACATATTTAGATTCTGTGAAGTTCCTGCTTATGGGAAGTGATACAGCCTCTCATAAGACACATTGAACTATGCTAAACAATTTGCTTACAGTAATGTATTTATCAGTGTATCTCTGTCCTTTTATTTTCTTTCTGCAATTTGGCAAGAAAAGCTGGAGCTCAGAAAGCTGAAGGACACAAGGGAATCCCTGGGATTCAAATGCCCTAGTTGCTACACCCCAGGCAAGCCTCTTGTCTAGGAGTAGTTGGTCAACACAAAACAAATTCCATGGGTTATATGTTACATTTGTTTTGGTAAATTTTGTCTTATTGTGTTGTTTTTTTGTTTGTTTGCTTGTTTTGATAGTCCTTTTTGTGCATTGTTTTATGAGAGAGAGAGAGAGAGAGAGAGCGTGCTAAAGTTGGATGGGTAGGGAGGATCTGGGAGGAGTTGGAGGACAGGAAGCCTGATCAAAACATATTGTATAAAAAATAAAATAAAAAAAGAACAGCACACTGCATCTGGGAAAAAATTTGCAAAACATAAAAGAGCACTCTGATTGAACTTCAAAAATCAGAACAGAACAAGTTTTTATGAGAAATAGTCCATAAATTTGAGCCCTAAAAGCATTGAGAACATAGTCTATGATCACTCTTATCTATATTAGACACATATTTTTTAAATGTTATCCACTGTAGAAAGTGAAATTACACATTAAGTATCAGAAGCACTGTTCCATGCTTCTTAAGTCATTTGGTTAGATACTAGTATAGTTTATGATAGATGTCTTCTAAGTTAACTGGAAATCAGGTTGCTAAGAGACAAGCAACATCTGCTTATCCAAATATACAGATAGAGAGGTAGTCTTTAAAAACCTCAAGAGATCTGTAGAATTTGGCATTCAAAGAAGGTTTCTTAACTTAAGATTTTTTTTGATATTGAGACATGTCAGCTCCTGACAGAACCTCCTATTCTACTCCAAGTAGAGGATGAGCATAGAAGAATCTCCATTTGGTTGCATTAGTGACAAGCCTGTCACTGGGCAAGAAAAATCCCTTGCTTCAACTGTAGAAAGAATACTGTCCGAAAAGGACAAAATTTGGATGCAGGTAAGTCGATAGCCTAGCTCTGCCAAGACAGGGTGGGCAAGTCCTTCATAATTCCTGATTTACAATTAATGTCTGTCAGAGATACTATGCCGAGATGCTGAAGATAGATACTCTAATGTATGAAGAAAAATTGGGGACTGTCCAGGCAGCCAGTTGTCTGTCATTTCTTAGTTTTGGAAGCTGCTGGCTATGTACTTCCTGTATAATCAGATGTATTTATCCTTCTCAGGTCTTTGAAGTGGTTGAAGACTAGATAGCTAGAGTCTCATAGTTAAGTTTTAAGTTGCTTAGAAATTAAAAGGATGTTCTGGGTCTAAGAAGATGGTTTTAAGTTGGTAATGCCAGTTACTCCTATTATCCATCTGTCTCCATGAGTTATGTATGGAGGTGTTTAATCATGTTTAAACTCATGGAGATAAATGGATAATAGGATATTAATAACAGTTGCCAAATATGTATGGACAGGACATTGGGAATGTATGTTATACCTTATAATTTTCACAATTGAGGCCTAATTATTCAAAAAAAGAATTATGAGTTCTGGGAGAAGGGGGACAGGGTGTGTGTGGGGGTGGGGCCCAGAGGGGTGGAGGGAAAGGACTGTGATGGAGATGTAACTTGAAGTAATAAATAAACATTAAAAAATGCCATCAACTGCTAATATCCCCTTTGCGGAGACTGGGGTCTTGTGAGCCTCCCCCACTATCCATGCTGGAGTGCTGACTGGCTTGATCCTGTGCAGGCATTTAGAGCTGCCTGTGTTCCTGAGTGTAGGAGCCATGTCTAGAAGACATTGTTTATTTCACGGCTGAGGACTCTACAGTCACTTATTTCCCACAATGACCAATGGTGAATCCCTGCATTAACAGCCATCTAGTGTGACAAGAAGCTTCCCTAACCAAGGCTGAGAGTTGAATCCTGCAGAAGAGGAGGTAGAAAGAGTGTAAGAACCAGAGGGCGTGGAGGACACCAGGAGAATACAGCCCTCTGAATCAACTGGGCAAAGCTCATATGAACTCACAGAGAATGAAGCAGCAAGTACAGGGCCTGCATGGGTCTGTGCCAGGTCCTCTGTGTGTATATATTACAGCTTTCAGTTTGGTATTTTATGGAACTTCAGAGTGTGTGAATGAGTGGGCCTCTGTTTCTTGTGCCTGCTCTTGGGCTCTTTTCCTTCTGTTGGTTTGCCTTGTCCAACTGTGATGTGATGACTTTTATCTTATTATACTTCTTTTGTCATATATTATTATTATTATTATTATTAACTCTTAGAAGCCTGTTGTTTTTTTAATGAGAGACAGAAAGGGAGTGAATCCGGGTGGGAGAGGATGTGGGATGGAACTGGGAGGAATGGTGGGAGGGGAAAATATAATCAGGATATATTGTGTGATAAAAGAATCTATTTTCTATAAAAGAAAGAAAACCATAACTTTTTGGAAGACAGTTTGATACTATGTACACTAAACAAAAAAATATTAGTAGGTTCACTCCTAGGGCCTATGAACCCCTCAACCATGGGCTCTTGGCCATGTTTACATTACAAAGCATGAGTTCCTTCCTTTAGAGTAGGCTTTAAATCCAAGCAGAAAGCTGTTGGTTACCTCTATAACATGCATGTCACTACTGTACCAATGGATTTATCTTTCTAGGCAGATCATTATGCTCACAACTGGGTAAAATCATTGATGTCTTTTCTCCTCAAGCAGCCCGAATAGCACTTCCTGGTACTATAAATCTGGGCAGCATGGGGGGAAGTTTTGAGGTCAATACTAGTGCCATTTCTGTGACCTTTCCTCTGAGCAAAGTGTAGTCAGTAGTACAGTCTTCTCATCACAACTTCCACAATCTTATGCTGAGGTCAAGGTGTGAAGATGCTGTCTGAAATGCACTCTGTTAGTTCCTTTGATCACCACAGTTAAGAGGTGATGCTGTTTCCCCTCACTTTACAATGGAGAGAACTCAGGCTATGGAACCAGCCCACGTTACAGCTGTGAAGAGCAGCATATCCTGGGCCTTACTACTGGGCAGTATTTGATGGACATTTTCTTTCTGGGCTGTGATTTGTTACACCTGTCGAGTTGTAACAGTTACGCTCCTTGAAACTGTCATAGTTCATCACATACAATACATTTGTCATTTACTAACCATGCTAGGAGCAATGTAGACTTTTCATTTTTCTAAGCTAAAAGGCCTCAGGATCACCACAGCAACAAGGCTTTTTCAGGAAATTAATAATGATGAGAACAATCCTGTTTTCCTTCAGTTGGTAGGTGACTCATTGCACAGACATAATCATGTTCAGATCCTTACCATCCACTTAGCAATTGCATCCTAAAAATTAACAATAAAGCATGGTCGCTGATGACCCATCCCTTGCCATTCCTCAACACTGATGTGAAGTTCATAAATGTTGGTTTCTGGAATATGTTACATATGAATGACAAACTGATTAGCTAATTTGCCAATTTCTGTTCAGGTGCTTTGCAAACTTAGCTCAAGGCAGAAACCTGGATTTTAGGAAAAATAGTCTGTGATCGTTGCTAGGGAACAGGCTGAGAAATATTTAATCTGTATGCCTTTCAACTAATCATTCTTTTCAAATGATAGTGGTGAAATAATTGTACCAATGTTACTTCCATTGGAGTGAAGCATAAATATTAATATATTACTCATCTACCTAAAGGCAGCATACAGCAAGATTTCATATAAAATAACAAAGAACTTAATTCTAAAACATGGACACCCTGAAGAAGAAAAATACCATTGCTGAACTGTTGGGACCAGCAAAATTTCTATGAGAGAGAGAGAGAGAGAGAGAGAGAGAGAGAGAGAGAGAGAGAGA
>CAJQZJ010034457.1:1280838-1295468 GCA_907164525.1 Lophiomys imhausi | reverse complement strand
TGTGTGTGTGTGTGTGTGTGTGTGTGTGTGTGTGTGTGTGTGTGTGTCTTTAACACTTCAAAGCAAACGGTGGACTTCTTAGAGGTATATAGCTCTGGAAGAAAGCATACTGTTTTGTAGAGTTCAAAGAGTGCAGTGTTTCCCTCCTTTGGTCAGAAAGAAAAAACAGTTATGAGGTGGCAGCTACTTCTGTTAATTAAAGGTGCCATGCTGGCCTGGATTTCCCCCTTTGACTACCAGGTTGTATTTCCATCTCCCATCTCTGAGGAGGCACAGTCCTATGCATGTCTGCAGACTTTCAGGCAGATGTGTGTTTGTTTCTTCATTTACTTTCCTAAACTTGCGTCTAGCTAGGAGTAGCTAGTGCGTTAGATTTTGGTGATAAGGCTCTAATGCCAGGAAGCATCCTGCCCTGTGCTGGCTGACAGGTGTGTGGTTCAGACAGGCTTTCAGCCTGGCTCACACTGTGTCCTAATACGCTTCTGTGAGTCCACCCTAGCACGGCAAACAGCCTTCAGACCACCAGAGAGCTATAGGGATCCTAGGAGGATTCTTGTGGTTCTCTCTCTGCATTGTTCTCTTGCTTGAGCTGGTTGACCTGTTTTCCTTTCCGCTACTCACATCAAAAAGTTCTGAGTGGTTCCTTAGCTGCTCCTCACCTGACTACACAGAAAAATATTTAGGGAAATCTAAAGAGAAGTCTAACATGGCCCACTGTCTGAGAAAGGCTATGTTGTCACGGGCACTGTTGACAGTGGGGCAGCAGGGGGTTCTGCGTGTCTGAACCATCTCAGGAGGCAGCTGGGCCCAACAAACACTAAAGAATGGATACACAGAAGTGGTTTCCTACAGGTCAATAGTTCGATGATAGTGATAGGTCACAAGGAAAGATAAGATGCTTTTCAATGTTTATGATTAAGCACTAACACTCTAGTAGAGACTTTAAAAAAAGATTTTGAGTTAGAGTCTCATGATTTAATATAGCTTTAAGCTTGCTATGTAGCCCAGGCTGTTCTCCAACTCGCAATGCTCTGCCAGGCCTTTCCTTTCAGAGCTGTGATTGCAGGTGTGTGACACCGTGCTGACCTGAGAGTTTTGATAACATGTGGAGTTATGAGAATTTCCTATTTGAAACCTGCAACTAAAACCACATGTCATCATTGAGAAGCTGGGGGACTTATCACCAACTGAACCATGATGCAGTCAGATGTTGCCAACCTCCACGCAGAACCTGGATGCTGTCTACACTGAAGGGACATCTCAGGCACTGAACATAGGTACCATCTATTCACAGAACAGGATAAAGAGCGGGGAGCCAGCCACCTAATAGGACATGTGGTTATTCCCTAAGTCTTCCTGCCTCCTGCTCTTATTCTTACTGCTGCAAGCAGTTTTAATTGTTTATCTGTCGGCAGCACACAATTCAAACTTACAGGCAGCTGGAAGAGATTGTAGCAGTTAAGCAGAGAAATAAATGAACAAGATAATTCAAGAAAGCATAAAATGCTGTATGGAGTTCAGATGAGATGACTGATAAGGTGACTTATCAATCAGGAGGGGGCCAGCCTTAACTTGTTTCTCTCTTGTCTGGAAGGGGTGACATCCAAGGACTGTAACGGCCAGCCTTAGAAAGACCTGGGTCCAGCCAGCATAGAGTCTACAGCATGAGAACAAGCCTGAGCAATCGAAGCGTACTCGTGAGAAGTGTCAGCCTAGACAGAGGACATTGAGCAGAGGAAATGCCAGCAGGCAGGGCCAGGTCACAACCATTGTATGGACACATCTCAAAATTTCCTCCAAAGATGAACTCAGCCTTCCCAAAGCTCCCCTTAACCGCCGCAGCCAGAATTTAGTTTCTTTTGGTGAAATCTATAAATCTGGTCTATTTACTTAGGGGTTTGTGAGCTATAGCTTGGGGACTAAATATGGCTTTCCATGTGTTTTTATAAAGGAAGCTTTATTGGAACACAGTCCTAGCCAGTGATTATATCTTGTCTATGGCTGGTTCTGAATTACAAGGGCAAAACTTTGTGGTAGTGAAAGAAATTGTACAGTCCACAAGGGGGAAGACCTACCTACTCTCACTCTTTGATAATGTAGACACAAAATAATTGAATATGTTAAAAAGAAGCATAAAGTCAGAACAGACTGTCTGCACCAGTGGTTCTGAGCTACAATTTCCCATAAGCAGGTATTCCTAAAGCTGTGTGTTCTGGGCCTTGTTTTTAGACAGGTTTTCAGCTTGGCCCACACTGTGTCAGGTGGGCAGGCTTTTCTGGCTTCCCAATGACTCTCCAAGAATATGGTTTTGGGTTTAGACACTCTAGGGTAGAGGAACTACAGTGGGACTTTAAAAAATTATTATTATTTTAATATTAACATTTGTCCCAAGACCTGTATCCTTGATACATATGAGGATTTTCCAGGCTGGTACCTGGAGCCTGGGGACTTACAACTGCTCGTAGGCACTAAGACGGAAATGGGCAGAATAACAGGTAAGACCATCTCACTGTTTATCACCTCCAGAGCCCAGAACAGGGCACAAGTCACTGAGTTTCTACAGAAATGTGATTGCCAACATGAGCTTCCACTTACTATATGTGTAACTGATTGCACAATCACATCTTTGATTCCGTTTTTTCATCTTTAAGGTGGGAATGATAACATGAACTTAAGGGCCTCATAGATGTGAGCATCAAGGTTGGAAATTCAGCTCTATTTAAGTGTAGCCATCCATAAACATCTAGGAGATGACAAAATGACAGCCTTTCAGGATGATATACTTCTGTGTATTAGATATTCTAGTACAAGGATGTACATGTCACAGACAGTACAAACAACCGTATACAAAGAACATAGCACTCATAAATTGGCCATGAGTACCAAAAGGTATTTATCTATTTGTCTTCTAGGCCCTTTGGAAATGGACTGTCTTTTTATGTTTTTATTCCTCACCTTTAGGCTTCCTCAAATGAAGTTAAAAGAGGATCACACTGGTTCTGTGAGACCGAAGGAGGGGTACTTTAAAATCTTCCTCATATGGAATTCTGGAACACTGTAAGTCAAAGTTACTACTGCACTCTAGACATCTCAGGGTTCAAGACGTTTTGAGCCTTTATCCATCTCAGCTCAGTTAACAAACTTTCCACTTGGAATAGACAGGTATTCTGTTTTTACCTCTCCTTACTTTCCTAAAATGAGATGTCTCACTGTAATGAATCTAAGATGTCAACGCAGACAGCCTGATACTTTTTTTTAGATTAACAAGAAAGACAGAGCGACAGAAAGTCAGACAGGCCATCAATGAACTCTGTTGCTCTAGATTATATGCTGCATCTCAGAAGTGATAATCTGTGAAAAATATGGGTTGTAGGATCGACTTACAACTCTTTAAAAAATATATATGAAAAGAAAAAGAAATGGGACTGTACTGATAGAGCGTAATGTTCATATTCAATCATTTGTATTCAGCATTCACCTGTGTTATGTTTTTTTTTGCAAAAACACAACTTTATGTACACATCATATCTATGATTCTGATGGATAATTTGAATGATAGTAAGAGTTATTTTTAATTTGTGTCAAATAAAGAAGTTATTGGCACAGAGAAGTTAATAGCTAGTGCCGTAGAGCCCCATGCTCAAGCTGGGTCCACTGTTCAGGGCTCAGGAGTAATTTTTCTTCCATTATTTATAATTTTTTGAGACAAAATTGTTGTTTTATGATAGTCCATAGAGTGGACACATCAGATAAAAAAAAATCCAACTTCATATGGGTTTAAGACCAGCCTACAAGAAAAACAAATTAAAACACAAACCACAGTTTACATGATTTGGAATAAAGATGACAAGAATTATTTCTGACATAGGAAGGTTTGTCTGTAAGAGGCCCTGGCAAAGCATGAGAGCTTGAGGCTTTGCTTCAGCTGGCTGCAGGTCCTGGGACATATATCTGTAACTAGGACAAGTCAGACATTCACTGCCCATGATGGTCCAATGGCTGGGAAATGGAGCCATGTGCACATCCTTGAGAGTGGAGTATCTCAGGATGGAAAGTTGGATGGTGAGGTTTGGAGTAATGAAAATGTGTGAGATTTGGGGAAATCTGAGAGCCACAAAGGGAATGAAAACACTTAGAAAGCCTGGATGGCTGAAGTGGAGTGTGTGTCCTGAAAATCCACAAGGGTTGGCTGGTGCTTTTACAGGGAGGTGTGGGGCGGTAGTTGTGAGGCACATAAGGCAGAGTCTATTTCATCTGGGCCAGAGAGGCTGCAGACATAGCTGGCATTTGGCTGATCAGATAGAACACAGACAATAAAACAAGGAGAAGTAGGCATTAAAGTGGTGCCCTTAACAGGCTTACAGTGACCACTTAGCATTGTTGACAAGAACACTTCAATGACAGTAATCAGGAAAATGGTGCTTGGCCTTAGCTGAGGTACAAGAGAACCAGCCCTTCTGAGCCTTATGAACAAAGGGCAATTGCAGAACAAGAAGCCTTGTTTATGAAAGAAGAGGTAGGGATCTGCTATCTACAGAAAAATCTAACAGTTATGGAATAATGTCTAAGGACTAGGAGCAGCACCTTTCTAGCAGTCCTGTCAAACTGCCATTGCCATTCCTGCTTTGCCCTCAAAAAGCTGGGACTCAAAAGAGGTGAAATGACTTTTCAAGGTCACCATAATGAACAAGCGGTTTGCTGTCTGACACCAAAGCTTTTAACAGCGTCTGATGAATCCATCACGATCGAGTGGTGAACAGGTAAACTACAAAAAGGGAAGGGAAAGGGAGGATGGCATGCATGCTCCCATTTAACTGCACTTGAAAATGAAATATAACTATTACAAATAATCATAAGTATTATCTTGTCACTAATTTTCTAGTGCTGGCAAAAGAGTATTTAAAATAAATAGGAAGTGAGATGGGTTTTTTTTTTTTTTTTGTCAGTCATGTGGCTCTGTTACCACCGATCTCTGCATTATGGCTTAAACAAAAATGGTCAGTTGATGAAGAAGTGTGGCCACGGGATCAGGAAACTTTCAGGACAGTCACACCAATAACAGTGACTGTGGAGGCCTCTGAGCATCCCAACAGTGGTTCAGCAATGGTAGGAACGAGTGGTTGGGGAGATCAGATCCCTGCCCGCAGAGATGCTGCAGCGCACACTGGCTTCTAAGCACTTTTAGTGGCTCTGAGATTCCCTACTCACTCTGCTCCTTCGCATCTTCTTTGTAGCTGGGAGAACTGCTTTTCTGCTCCACACAGCCTTCACCTTGAGAAATACGACTTGCCTCAACTGCCCCTGTAGCCTCTTTAGCTTGCTCTTCTCATAGCAGAAGCAGCAGAAGGAAAAAGAGAGCAGGAATAGGAAAATTACAATGACATGGTGTGCAGGTCCTTAGGAGGTCCCTAAGACTGTCCTCACCCAGATAGATAGGATTTGATCTCCCTAGCAACCACCCTTCCTCACTCGGATGGAACTCCAAGGCTGGAGTGCAGCTGAATTTGCTTCAGATTACTTACAGTTGCATTTTTAAGGACAAGAACAAATATCTACCTTGCTTAAAATTTGGGTGATAGTCCTTGTCAAGGCTCTCTCTACACATTTTTAAATGCTCTTGAAAGAAGAGAGCTTTGTAGGCAGAGATATGTTCACTGAGTGACTGCGAGATTATTTTCACTCACAAACTTGTCTTGGGGAACCTAGCATCATAAAAGTTTCCAGGTAAACATACCCACAACATTTTATAAGACATAGTCTCTGGCCTCAAAGGAATTTGCAAGTTTTAAGCAGATCAGGAGATTTGGAGATGGATGAAGGAAAAGACTAAAAATAGTTTTAAAGTATGCCAAACTGAGTTGGGAACTAACACTCAGTGCAGCCTAATTACCTGTTGTTGGTGTTTGTTCCAATCTGTCCTGTTCTGTAGTGGGTGAAACTCTGTTTGTGGGAGCACCCAAGGGCTTCTCAGTCAGCACTCACCTTTAGGGGCTGCTGGGAAGTATTATGAAGGTGCCAGCTGATGCAAAAAAGGAACTATTAGGCAGAGATTTTTTTTTGACATCATATCTGGAAATAGTAGGTGAGACACACTGGGTTCCAGTTAGTTATACAAAGGGGCAGGAGGGAAAGTGAATGTATTTTTTATTTGTCTTCATTTCATGTGTATGGGTGTTTTGTCTGCATGTATGTCTGTGACCACTTGTGTTGTGGGTGCATGCATACTTACAGATGGTGGTGAGCTGCCATAAGGGTGACTGGGAATTGAACCTGGGTCCTCTGGAACAACAGTCAGTGATTTTAACCACTGAGCCATTTCTCCAGGCCCTGGGAAGTGAATATCTATGACTGGTCTATCCTGTATTTTGGCTGGAACAGACACTGTGGAGTCTGCCATCTAAATCTCACTGTTGGCTTTAGTGGTCACACCACACTGGTTTCATTTTGAGGGACCTCCTCCTTTATTTGAGGCTCCCAGTGTTTTCGGGGTGTGTCAGGGTTCAGGGTAAGCATGTCTGGATGTTGTTTGTTCACTTCTTTGTGTTGCCTCAACTTTTGTGCAATTGTGTATATGGTCTGAGCCTGATGAATGCATAAGGGCCTTTTGCTTGGAATACTGAGCAAAAATATATATTTTTTGTCACTGAGCAATGCAATAGGGGAACAGGTCTCCATTTTATCATCACACATATTCAAACATCTTCCAATATACCATCAACTCTATGATATTGATAGCAATATCAATCCCATTGCAAAACTGAGAACAATGAGACTTTATGGCATCACATGACTTACATTAGATGTCATACATGACAATTCCTATTGTCTCTCCGCCCCCCCCCAATCACACCATGCTGTCTAAATGAGATCTTGACCTTCATGTTAGTAATTTTTCACTAATCATGAGACCTAAGAATTCAAATTTCAGGACATAGTTTGAAATACCTTTTTTCAAATTTTGAAAAAGTTTGACAATGAATGACTGTTAGATACGTGGGAGAATCCAAAGAGCTTGAAGTAACACACATGGAACACACCCCACCCAGCCATTATAACTAGCTTCAAGATTTAGTGAAATGCAAGGAAAATCGAAAACATTTTAAAAGAGTCCAAATCGACAGCCCTACGGTTTGTCTGTGGCAGATAAACTTGTTTCCACCAGTGACATAAGAGGATAATTTGGAGCCCTTGGTGGTTTTCATTAATCTGTCTGCTTTTGGGTACATGGAGGCATTGCCGTTGGCTCAGCATGGCTAAGGTGAGCATTATGTTTCTCCGTTACAGCTGCGGTCAGTGGTGGACTACTGTGGCCTGTCCATTACAGTGTGTGTGGGCTTTCAGTATAGTTCCTAGTTCCAAAATGGAGTTCTCTGAGGAAAGCTAGAATTCTCAAGCAGGTGCTCAGAAGCAGGGATGGAGCTGGATCAGCAGCCTTCCTGCTGGAGTTCTGCAGAAACTCCGACATGGGCTTGTCATTCACCGAAAGCAAAGCGTGCTGTCTGTTAAAATCCCACAAATCGCTCA
Organism: Lophiomys imhausi; assembly: GCA_907164525.1. NCBI lineage: Eukaryota > Metazoa > Chordata > Mammalia > Rodentia > Muridae > Lophiomys > Lophiomys imhausi. Next base: position 1,287,944 of record CAJQZJ010034457.1, on the reverse strand, counting down.
GCCAGCCCATGAGCTGCCAGAGCTGTTTGTCCCCTGCCTGTCTAATTTGTGGGCTGTGACTTTACTTCTTTGGAACAGGCAGCCCGATAAACATGGGATGAACAAATAGTACAGTTTATTTTAAAATGCTTATGAATATAGATGGCTTCTCTTAGAACAGAAAGTCTGATAATCTTGTTAAAATGGTACAAGCTTAGTCCATAAAATATTCAATCATCTCATACACTAACAGTTAAACATAAATTTTGAAATAAATTTCATAAAATATTTTTCCTTTGGAGGATTTATTGTTAACTTTAAAATACTATTTCTCAAACTAGCCTATGACTAACTATACCCATCAATCATTTAGTTAACTTTCTGACATCTACAGACAAGTGATGAAGGGAAATCTAATGTGTTTATGACAATGGTGTCCGTTCTTACACGTCATCACTGTCCACTGATTTCTATGTCTATTGTCTTGGTGCTTTTATTTTCTCCAAGTGACAGTCACAGCACTAAAGGTCACTGCATGGAAGTGGACCGCCATGGAGTTTTTCCTTCCTGAAGCTACTCATTCTTTCTCAATGAAACGGCATGAAACCCCATGAATCTAGTTCTTAATCTTATCTAAACAGTATAAAGTCATATTTTGGTGTCTTTATGCATATAGGTGATACAAAATTCCACATTAAAATTTAGCGTAACTATCCTCTGAGAGGCCCCACCCAGCAGCGGATCAAAACAGATGCTGAGACTCACAGCCAAACATTAGGTAGAGCTCGGGGTGTCTTGTGGAAGAGTGGGAGGAAGAATAGAGGGATCTAGAAGGGACAAGAACTCCACAAGAAGACCAACAGAATCAACCAACCTAGGCCCCTGGGGGCTTACAGAGACTGAAGCACCAACCAAAAAGCATGTATGGACTGGACCTATGGGCCCTACACATATGTAGCTGACAGGCAGCTTGGTCTTCATGCAGATCCCTTAGCAAGTGAATCGGGTTCTATCTCTGATATGGACTCTGTTGCCTGCTTGTGGATCATTTTATCCTAGCTGGGCTGCCTTTTCTGGCCTCAGTGGAAGAGGATGCTCTTAGTCCTGATGCAACTGGAAGAGTTGGGGTGGATTGATGGAGGGTCCCCTTTTCTGAGGAGAAGGGGAGAGTGAAGGAGGAAGAGGGTGAGGCTGAGTGGAGGAGGGAGGGGGCTGCGATGGGGTTGTAAAATGAATAAAATTACAGAAAGGAAAAACAAACAAACAAACAAACAAATGAAGTATCACACAGTGAAAATTTCTCTTGAGGATTTGAACTTTGTTCTTATTCATCACCTGTCCTTTAGGCAGCGAGATGTCTACAAAAGGTATGCACACAGAGGGTCTGACAAATTGCTACTTTTATCAGTATTGTATCAGGCTGTTGTAAAGGCTGTGGCTGGGGTTTTGAATAGGGACAGGCATATCTTAGTTTATCAGATTCTTTTAGGTTGTCTATTTGGGAATAACTAAAGAGACACAGAGTAGAATCAGAAATGACACCATGCAAGAATCCCAGTGAAGAGCCAGGAGGCTGTTGTGGAGAGAGGACTGGACAGATTTCTTAATGACGAGTTAGGTGTAGTCTGGAAGAAAGGAGGCAAGGATGGCCCCAAGGCTTGTGGCCTCATCAACTACAGGTTCCAAATTAGTGTTGGCTGAAGTGAGGAGCAGGTTAGAGGTGGGAGATTCAGTCCAGACTCCAAGTCAACACACACACTGCGGGGCCAGCCGAGCAGTGCAGCTCACTGTGGTACTATTCCTAACAGCCAAGTTACAGCCTCTGCTTAGGTGTCTATTGGTGAATGGATACAAAGAAAGTGGAATGTTCACACAATGTAGTTTTATTCAGCCACAGAGAAGAGTGAAATTCTGTTGTTAGTTGGAAAATAGATCAAGTAAAGATCATCATATTCAGTGAAAGAGCAAGATCCAGAAAAAACAATATTTCATGTTTTCTCTTGTTTGTGGATTCTATATTTTATATAAAAACGTAAGACCCTACATATGTATGCAAAGAGAAGATTAGTATAACGGATAGACCAGTGAGAAAGTTGGGGAGAGAGTAGATGGAAGAACATGGGGATAACTCCAGTCAAAGTACATCATATATTTGAGAAAACTTCCTTAATGAAACACAGTACCACATACAGAAGGTATGCGCAAGCAGAAAACAGAAGCTCATGCTTGGCATGTGCTGAGTTTGAGATGCCTGGGACATATCCAAGAGGAGGTGTTGAAAATGGAGCTGGTCACATGCACATGGTAGGCCACCAATCTGGGCTGGAAAAATCTATGTGCATGTGTAGATGGTACTTAAACGCCTCTGAGGTGTGAGTGTTAGTAGGAAGAAGTGGCCCAAAAGCTGTGAGCAACCCAGCTTTCCTTCCATCTTTGGAGGAAGGAACCAAGAAGAGGCAAGAACGGTGGTGGGAAGCTGGGGTGTGTGGTCCTGGCAGCTGAGCAAGGGGAGGTGTTTAAAGATGGAGGATAAACTGTTAAACCTAGTGCCAGTCTCCTCGGATGCTAGAATAGCAAGATCCGTCCGTCTCACCTCCTAGTCTCCTCGGATGCTAGAATAGCAAGATCCGTCCGTCTCACCTCCTAGTCTCCTCGGATGCTAGAAAAGCAAGATCCGTCCGTCTCACCTCCTAGTTGTTCTTTGCTTCACACAAAAGACTCTGCTCGCCATTAATTAGCTTCCTTTTCTCAGTAGGATGTAAAATCTGGGAGTGTCGCTTTTGTTTTTTGTTTGTCTTTCTTCAATCTCTTTGACTCCTTTCCACAGTAAAGAGTGCATCTTACTTTGGAAACCTGTTCCCCCACACACATGAAAGAAGGGAGAAACACTAAACCTCTGGCTCCCCACAAACTCTATCTTCCTTTCTAGTCTCTTCTATTGTATTCCACTTAATTAAAAATAATGCTGTTCCCGACCCACTAAATTGATTTCACTAACTGCTAATTCATCATGACTATAGTATTGAAAAACAGCTTTTAAGAGCAACTTGGCAGGGGCTTGGCCATATTCATTATTAGTCAGAAAGATAATCTTTCTCATTTTTACTTTTCCCAGTAAATCACATGCAAAATCAATGTTTACCACGTACTTGTTGAATGAATAGTTTTGAGACCCCAAAGTCATGTTCCTTGAGCTCTACGGATTGTGTTGCTTTTGCTTTATAATGGCACCCTGTGAGGAAGACCATTCCCTCCGCATTCCTGGTGTAGATAAGAGCTGAGTCTTCTCGAACACCTCCTGGAAGAGGCAGACCATCCTTTGGAGGATACCCACCAGGTGTAGGGGGGTCATTTCTACTACATGCAAAACCAGACAGCACTGCGTGCCCTTTCATATTCTTGCATATTAACTTTTTGGGTATGGCTAGTGGTGTTGGAAAAATTCAAGAAGTAGTTGGATGGCTCAGGGATAAACGCATTTGCCACCAAGCCTGAGGACCCCCCTGAGACCCTCATGGTGGAAGGAGAGAACTGGCTCCTGAAGGTCATCCTCTGATTTCCACATGTATGCTGTGACGCATCTCCCCCATCCCACAAATAAATGCAATAAAGTTTAAAAAGGTAAAAATTGAACCAATAAAGCCACCCCCAGCCATCCTATAATCTAAAAGAAAAGATCTCAACATTTTAGAACAATCTTATTTTTAATATTATAATTTACATGGTATTTCTTGTTAAGATGAAATGTCTGTCACCTTCAGAACAGAAGGAAATGTTTCTAACAATTATCTGCAGTTTGAAACAAATGATCTGGAGGTAGATTATTAGTACCAATATGTCTTAGAATTCTAAAACATCTGATTAGAAATGATGTGTGAGAGAACCTGCACATGTCACTCAATAAATCTTCACAATGAAAGCACGTAGTAAGTCCTCAACAAGTGTGAGATGAAATGACATGCTTTATACAGAACACCTACAAAGGGACATGGAGGGAGGCGGAGTGATTGTATAATTCTTGCATGTAATTCTTCCTCAGGCAGCTCACCACCTACAGGAAGGGATATGCTGTATTGAAGACCGCAGATTTTGGAATCAGGCCAGATGGCATAAATCTGATGGCCAGACATGTGGCTTTGGACTTAATTACATGACCATCTTCTACCTCCAGGTTTTCAAATATAAAATGAGCACACTGAGACTTAAAGGGATATTACTGTAAGGATAAAGATAATATAAATATAAAATAATTTAGAACACAATAACATACAGAACATGCTGTTAATTATAACAGAGACACACCCACCAAATGGAAGTGTGTAGGGTTTTCTGGGGAAAGGGGGCTTGATCCAGAAGGTATTTTTATATGAACATCATGCTGTTAGGGATTGATAGTTAAATCTCCATGTGGTAGAAGTTCTCAAACCCTATTTAATTCATGATAGAGCTGATCCACAATGGAATACATGATACATCCAACACTCTGAGGCTTGGTGGGAATGTGAGAAATTAGTGAATTTGAGAGATTCTCCAAAGGCTTGGCATAGGGGATAGACTCATTAGGGCATTAAGAACCAAAGAAAACCTCAAATTTGTTTTAAGGCACTGGTGAGCATGACCGTGGTAATGGCAAGTCTTAGCCCCACATGGAGGTATCTGGAAGCTCAGGCGGTAGTGATGATGTTGTTCTGAGGACAGACTTCCCAGGAAAACCTCAGTTTTCCTCTTAAGGTCTTTCTATTGAATAGACGTGTCCACTATCCACATAATGAAGGCAAATTGCCTTTACATAAGGTAAACTGCTGACTGATTTTATCTGTATCTGTAAAGATTGTACCACAGCATCATACTTGGGTTTGATTCAATAGCTGGTCAGGTGGCCATGCAGAAATAATCAGCATAGATGGAAACACAGGCAGCAGTTTCTCGGGCAGGGGAAGAATCTGGAGGCTGGTACAGTCACTGATCACTTATAGATAGATGTTCAGGTCCCTTTGGCTATGAGTTGTATGTTCTGTGGACAACTTATCATTTGGGTCAGAAGCCTAAGAGTAAATAAAAAGTCCCCAACTAGCCACTGGGGAGGCTCAGAGACTTTTTCAACAACAAGCTCTTGGTTCTCCTTTGCACTCTGCATCTGGTAGACTGCCTGGTCAGTCGGATTCATTAACAGTTTTTCTTTATTTCTTGTTGACAAATGAACAGGAAAATGTACAAGGTAACTGAAGCGTTATGGCAGATGACAATAAAGAGGAATCTGAGAGGCTAACTTTTCTTCAAAACCTCTTTTTCTAAAAGACCAGTAATTCATAATGCTACACCTTAATAAAATAAATACAGAGATAATCTTCACTAAGATTTACTCTAAGAACTTGAAACACTGCTTATAAAACAGGTATTGAACTGTTTAAAAGCCATTCACTTACAAGGCTGTCTCACCCACTAATCTATGAGCAACTTGAGAGGAGAGATGATGTTGTTTTTACAGACACTGTTATTCAAACCTATAATCTCAGTTCAAAGGTGAGTGGCCCATAAGAGTGTTCATGAAGTGTTTAACTTCCTCAGCTGGGTTAGAACTAATTAATCAATCAACTGAGAAGTGATGTATAGGAACTTTTAATCCTGGATTTTCCTCCATCAAAAATGGGGAAGAAACTTGGCATCCAGAGTGGGTGATAGAGGGTCCCTTAGTGGATCATATTCTGGGCATGGAAGAGCTGGTGTGTGCCCACATGTGTGTATGTGAAGGGAGGAGGTCGAGCAGAAGATCCATGGCCAGAATTCAGAAGAGAGGCTTAGGAAACATCCGAGGAATTGCACATGTTTGTTTCTGTGGTGACCTTCAGGGATCCAAAACTATATCTCACAAAAGGGCCAACTGAACTCCAGGCCAAGGGAGCCCCAGCACCAGATTTGGGCAGGCCTCATGAGCAAGAGTAAAGATTGTCATCTCACCCAGTGTATTTCAAGGTATATTTTATTTATCACCAACCCTTAGACTCTTCAGAAGAGGTTTTCAAGAAGGATTGGAGGTGCTGAATATGGGATTGCTAGCTTTAGGAAGATTCCAGGACACTTGCTGATAGAAGTGAGAGTATGTTACTTAGTCTCACGAACTTGATTGTTTTTCTTCACATGATTGCAAGTATTTACACCACCCCATGGTAAATGTCACATGACTACAAATATTCAATCCATCCCGTGGAAATGTCAACCTCATCAATTAAAATGTACATGCCGACACAAAGAATGTAATTAAAGCTGACATGGCTAATAAGCAGCAGAATTCAGTCAGAATTCATATGTCCTTTTGGGCCAGTGCATTTTCCACTTAGCCACACCACTCCTCAATTCGTTATCTAACCACTAAACTCTACAAAGGGGAAAAAAATCAATTAATATATATTAATACTGTCAACAATCTAGGAAATGACTTTGATCTCCCTACACATATATACAAGGGGCAAAGTGTGTTTAGAAGAAGAATCATGACCAAACCCAATGTTAGGATCATAGAATTCATGTAAAGACTGTTCCAGTGTCTGTATTTCTCAAGGTACTAGTGTAAATGAAATGGAGTTATATAGACAAGTAAGATGACTTGTAAAAACAGGCATATGCCTTGCATTCGATTCCATAAACCTTGAGCATGCCAACAGTTTAAAAAATTGTTTGTGTGTATGTGTGTGTGATACATGTATGTGTTCATGTGTGTGCATGTGCATGTGTGTGTATGTATGCTGGAGGTTGATATCAGATGTCTTCTCTATTGCTTTCCAGCTTATTTTTTGTGACAGGATCTCTCTTTTGAGTCTGGAGTTTACCTAGTCTCACTTGGTAAGTGTAGCTGGCTAGCAGCTCCAGCCATCCTCCTGTGTCTCTCCATTGCTGGGACTGTAGCCGTGTGTCAGTATGTCTGTTGACTGTAGCCGTGTGTCAGTATGTTTGTTGACTGTAGTTGTGTGCCAGTATGTTTGTTGACTGTAGCTGTGTGTCAGTATGTTTATTGACTGTAGCCGTGTGCCAGTATGTTTGTTGACTGTAGCCATGTGCCAGTATGTTTGTTGACTGTAGCCGTGTGTCAGTATGTTTGTTGACTGTAGCCGTGTGTCAGTATGTGTGTT
>CAJQZJ010034457.1:1242520-1277020 GCA_907164525.1 Lophiomys imhausi | reverse complement strand
CACACACACACACACACACACACACACACACACACACACACACACACGAACTGAGCCATACATATAGAACATATCTGGAGGAAATGCTACTGTTGGGATGGAGGAATGAGCACAGCTAGTAGGGTTTTTGTTTTGTTTTGTTTTTTGTTTTCAACATTTACTTATTCAAGTTATATCCCGATCACAGCCCCTTCCTTCCTTCCCTCCTGGTCCTACATCCTATTCTCTACCCCTTCTCTGTTCTATCATTCTCCTCTGGTGAGAGGGGATTGCCCATATCCACTCCCCTCAGTTCATCAGTCACATGAGGGCTAAGAGCTTCCTCTTGCTCTGGGGCCCAACATGGCAGATCAGCTAGGGTAAAGTGTCCCACTAACAGGTAACAAAGTCCGTGACTGAGATCCCTCCCCAACCCCACTTGCTAAGGGATCTGTATGAAGAGCCAGTTATCTATCATCTATATATATGTATAGGGCAGGTCTAGGTCTAGTCTAAGCTTTTTTTTTTTCATCTTATTTTGGTTAGTGTTTCAGTTGCTGTAAGCCTCTAGGGGCCTAGATTGGTTGGTTCTGTTATCTTCCTGTGTTGTTCTTGTCCCCTCTGGGTCTCTCTATTCCTCCTCTCTCTCTTATACAGGACTCCAGAACTTCACCTAATGTTTAACTGTGTGTCTCATCATCTGTTTTGATCTGCTGCTGGGTGGAATTTCTCATAGGATAGTTATGCTAGATTCCTGTTCCTTTGGGTCTGTGGGTTAGGATAGTTATCCTGTACTATATGGCTAAAATCCAGTTTTAAGTGAACACATGCCATGTGTATCTTTGTGGTCTGGGTTAGCTCACTCCAGATGAGTTTTTCTAGTTCCATCCATTTTGTTGCAAATTGCATGATTTCCTTGTTTCTGATAGCTGAGTAGTATTCCATTGTGTAACTGGTAAATGTAACACCTTTTAAAAAATCCATTCTTTGGTTGAAGTGCATCTGAGTTGTTTCCAGTTTCTGGCTATTAAGAATAAAACTTCTATGAACATAGTTCAGCCAATGTCCTTGTGGCTTGGTGGAGAATCTTTTGGATATGTGCCCAGGAGTGGTATGGCTGAGTCTTGAGGTAGAATTATTCCCAGTTTTCAGAGATATCACCAGATTGATTTCCAAAGTGGTTGTACAAGTTTTGTACTACCACCAGCAATGGAGGAGGGTTCCCCTTTCTCCATAGCCCCACCAGCATGTGCTGTCATCTGAGTTTTTGATCTTAGCCATTCTGATGGGTGTGAGATAAAATCTCAGTTCTTTTGAGTTACATTTCTCTGATGACTAAGGATGATGTGCATTTCTTCAAGTGTCTCTCAACCATTAGGGATTCTTCTTTTGTGAATTCTCAGTTTAGCTCTGTATCTCATTTTTTGATTGGATTATTTAGTTTCTTGGTGTTTAATTTCTTGAGTTCCTTGTAAATTTTGGATATTAGCCCTCTGTTGGGGATGTGGGGTTGATGAAGATCTTTTCTCAATCTGTAGGTTGCCATTTTGTTCTAATGACAGTATCTTTTGCCTTATAGAAGCTTTTCAGTTTCATGAGGTCCCATTTATTGATTGTTGGTCTTAGAGCCTGAGCTGTTGGTGTTCTGTTCAGGAAGATGTCAGCACAGGTAGGAGGTTTTTGACTTTTACTCTACATGATTTTTTTTTATTATTTGATTTTTTTCCACAGTTAGCACATATAATTTTCATTAAAAATATAAATTGTGTGGAAAAACTCTCAACCTACAGTTGCTGTAAGTCCACTGATTTAGTATTCATGCTGTCTTTACATTGTCTTAACCCAAAGGTAGAAAGTCCATTAGATTCAAAGACCTAAGGAAATCTTGGGTTTTCACAGGAAACTGAGGGTCTTGAGGTTGGACAGTGAGAAATTAGACTCTTTGGAGAATCAGCATTACAGAATATACTTTCTTTCCCAACTTCTTCAGCTAGAATTTTACATCCAAAGTGAAGAACATTTACATGTGACTGAATGCAAGAACCCATATGGTCCATGGCAGTCTGTACCACTTATTTTCAATGAGATAAAATAGCTTATTTAAACTTTGAATTTCCCTATTGGGTTCAGACGTTTCAGCTGTTTATCCAGCAGCATCCTGCTTAAAAATAGATGGCATGACATTTGTGGGTGCTTTAAAAATTACCCATTGCAAAGAGGGGCAGAGCGCTCATGCCACATTTACTATCTCTATTATGTAAGAATGGCAAATTGTTATGAAATGAAGGCTTCATAGAAAATAGTCTTCCTCCCAACACATACAGGACAGATTTTTCAGGAGCCAATAGCATTCACTGGCTTTGTGAGGGCATGCCAACTGAGTACTACTACTTGGTAATTATAATTAATGTAATAGAAATCCACTAATAACATATGTAGATTTTCTTCTGTCATCCTCCTTGTACAGGATTCCCACCCATAAATTTATCAATTACTTACCGAGTGCCTGCTGCATGGAAGGCACTGAAGCTGAATACAAAGGTTGGCACTGAATATATTTTACCTTATTTTATGGACCTGTGTAATAATAACTTTTGTATCAAATCTGCAAAATATAAGATATGATTAATATTGACCTTAAGCCTGTTGTCACATGATACCATAGACAACTGGGACAAGAATTAAAACAGGCTGAACTCAAAGTGTGTTGTCATCAGAAATAATCAAACTGGTAGATATACAGGGATCAGAAATATTGAAATTGCCGTTCCAATCCAGTAGCCCTGCTGATGGCAAAGGAGAGGGCCAGGAGGAAATGAAACCCCAAGTACTGCTTTCCCACCAAGCAGAACACACCTATCTTGGAATCTTACTGATTTTATTTATTAAAAAGGTGTACTTTATGAGGAAATTGCATTTACTGGGTGATAGGAAGAAGGAAATCAGTCTGTGCCAGGAACCTGATGTGGGCCTTGCTGGGCAATGTTTTTACCTCCAGTTTTATCAGTGTTTTCTGAGTACTCATCAAAGGCTACAGGGTTAGATCCATCTTCATCAAGTATGAGGTATGTTCCTTACCCTAGGAGCTGTCACTCAAATACAGGTGGATGGATGGGCTCACTTAGGAGGAAGTGAATTGTTCGTCCTTCTGGTCTATGATTCAAATACTTAGCTCATTCCAAATCAAATTTGCCACCTGTTCTTTCCAGAGGGGTCTTGGTTACCTGAGGCCATCTCAGTGAGTGGGCAGGTTAAGGGAAGAAAGCCCTTAATAGCTCACTTTTCATGTCCCTCTAGAATTTACCTCACAGAGGCAGTCTAAGAGGCCTCCTGCCGGACACATTGTTTTATCACTCCTGTTTTCCTTTTCTCAGATTCTGCAAATGCTTTTTAATGGTCTGGGAGCCTGGACTAAGAGCAGGGATTTTGTGTTTTCTTTTCAACAGCATGGTGTACTTCTGAGCACCCTGTGGCATTTTGTAAAAGTGATAAAATGCTAATGATGAATGACCCAATGGGTTCTTTAGTCCCTGGGGCTACGGGAGGACGGAAGAATGAGGGGAAAAACAAGACCATTTCTAACATAAAGGCAAGATGTAGCCAGACTCTCATCATATGCAGCTGTTAGATGTGAAGAAGCTTGGTAATAAAATGATGCAGAGATTTTGTGCTGTGGAGCTGAGTGTGCGGAACAGGCTCCCAAGATGTGTTTCCATCTTCTTTCCAGTTTGGGGTGTTATGCTACAACAGGATCTTGAAATCCAAGTGTATGTTATTTTCTTCCTCCTTTTCCTCTTACGTTTAAAACTGAATTGTGATGAATTAGATCCCCATCTTCAATAATCAATTTATTTCCTATAAACACACATTTATTTGACTTGTTTAAAATTCATTTTCATTTGGAGATGTGAAGATTCTTAGCTGTTCTCTCTCTTAACACTGTATTTAGTCCTACTTGTTCATGATTCAAGTATGAGAACATTAATTTCAGCAAGTGATGGATACAACTGTTCCATAGTTTATACAAATGTATCCTCATTTTCATAAACAAAGATTTAAAAATTACTGAGCTATAAAAACACTAGAAATAATCGATAATTTTATTTTCATTTTGCGAGTTTTTTTAGGACAATATTCTGGACTATGGAAGTCATAGACTGGGATGAAGGCAAACACCAAACAGTGTTCGTATTGATGAGGCTTGTCATTTCATATTGTTTATTTTTGTAATAAGACCAAAATAGTTGCATCAAAACACAACAATAGTTGTGTTTTGAATCAAACACAACAAATTTATATGTGCCTGGCTTCAGTGGAATATGCTGGGGTGGGACTGGAGGGTATGGGGGGGGAGGGACAGGGCACCTCTTTTCTGTGGAGAAGGGGAGGGGGGATGGAGGGAGGGGGCAAGAGGGAGGGACCCAGAGGAGGGGAAGGAGGGGGCTATGATTGGGATGTAAAATGAAAAAAAAAATTTAAAAAATTATGATGCTTCTGTTCCTCTAGTATGTTTTCTTCTCCAGAGGTTAGGCTGACAGAAGGACTTGTTGTTTTTAGACACTGATGGAGGTGCCATGAATGCTGTCATTTTCTTCATCTTGTGATAACTGTGACTGTGGGATACAATTAGCGATGCAGTTCATCCATGAATTTATCCACATGTATAGAGTTCCCCCTGTATGCCAAGGAGAATGGGAGCAGAAGACACAGTGTTCATGGTCTGACATTTGTTCCCAGGAATCTTTGTTCCCATTGAAAGAAGAAATAAAATTACTGCACAGGAAGGAGCAACAGTACACAAATGTACAATAAACTGATAAAAGTAAAAACATATATAAAGTATTGGCATAGAAGCTAGTTCAAGGTCTTCCTTGACTTGGGACTTGAAATATGAGCAAGATGTTGACAACTAGGAAGAAGGAGAAGAAAGGGTGTTCCAGAAAATGAGATAGTGGGACAAGACCATGTGTATTTTTCCAGCACAATATGCAAATTGTATGTGATATATGGAGAACTCAAAGGAAACAAAGTTCACTTCAGACCTCCCGAGCCTTGATAGTACTGCTATATTACACGGAAATCATTCAGATTTCTGCTCACAACAGTCTTAACTTGGTTGAAAGACTAGAAGGTGCTTTTAAGGCTTTCATTCCCTGAACTGTCTTTGTATCACTAATGCACTGTGAACAACAGAACAAGACTATTTTTTCTTTGTTTTTGCTTGTGTGTTTCTGGGACACAGGTCCTCTTTTCTAAGATCCCCCTGCTTGTTGACTAGAGAATATTCCCCCAACAAGACATTCACCATTTCCTCAGCCTCGCTGCCCTGTGACTAGCCTCTTCTACTACTCATGGTTGTTCTCCACAAGAGTTTACTCATGCTAATGTCTAGGATCTCCAGAAATGGCCTTGCCATCCAGTGGATTTTCTGTAGCTGAGGTACAGTGATCCACCTGTGACATGAGCTGGCAATTTAGAGGACTTCTATACCTCAAACCACCACGTATGTAATATCATCTATTTCATATTAATGATTCATTTCCCTTGATCAGCTCATGTGGAGAGTCACCTTTCATTTCCCCAAATGCCACCAGCTGGGTCAGTTTTCTCCGCTGCTGTATCAGGTCACCCTAAGCTCAGCAATCAGCAAACAACTCACATTTATTCTCTCTCACTTGTAGAGAGAATTTTGGTGTCTTTAAAAACGCAGTTATGTTATGTAAACACGTTTTTATTTTAATCCCAGGTGTGGGACATGGAGGTGCTTCAGATTGTCCACAGCAGCAGACTATTTGCCTTGTCTGTGCTCTGGCAAGGGCGTGATTCTGCCAGCTGAAGATCATTTAATTCTGGGGACTCTAGAGGGGGTACAAAAAGATCAGAACCCCAAGAAAGGGGGTACAGCTGTTCCTCCTGCTGGTTCCTGCTCCTGCTGCTGGTCTGTCAAGTGGTCGTGAGAAAAAGAGACAAGAAGTTGGAGATAGCCGGATGAGCTGAAGCTTGAAGTTACCATAAGGAACTCAGTGCCCCTAATCAGAAGGAAATAGTCTAAAAAGATCCTAATGCCCTCTCTCCACACTAATATCCTATCTCTCTTACCTGATGTTGGGTGTTGGAAGGGACTGGGGTGGGGGAGAAGGGTGGTAGATATAAGAACCCAAATAAAGTAGCATGAATATGCTCACACACAATTCTGTTGGTTAAAAGTCAATACAGGTTTATGAAAAGCCCATACCAGCAGGGCTGAGCGTCCTTCCTTGTTTTTTTAACTCTCTAGAGCTGCATTTCTAAGCTCATGGCCTGTCCATCTTCAAAACCAGGAGTATGGCATCTTTAAATCTCTATGTTCTTCTTTAATCAAATGGACTTCTGTGGTTAAAAGTCTCTCTATAAGGACACACACACACACACACACACACACACACACACACACATTTAGTTTATCCATCCAGATAGAATAGGATAATCTCTCCCATGAAGATACTCAATGTAATCACATTTGCAAAGCCCTGTTTACCATGCAAGACAGCAAACACCCTCTCCTAAGATATGATATAACCACACTGACCATTATTACTCTCCTCCTATAGCCGCTCGCTCACACCATCAGTTCATCTCTCTCTTAGCCATCATTGACGATGCAAACATCAGCATCATCTCCATTATACAGAGGAGGAAACTCGAGCACAGAAATGCTAAGGATCTTTGTCAGTTCACAGAGAGGACTTCAAGATAGTGGTGCCCCCAAAGCTCTTACTCACACACTCTGCCCTGATTTCCAGCCTCTGACTATGTGTTTATATGTGCTGATTTGCACAGCAAAGACTCCAAAGATTATCAGGGTCAACACAGAATGGACAATATCTTAGAAGCTTTACATTTCACTTTGCTAGCTGCACTCCTAAGTGTTTCTTCCACAGAGAACTCTGCCAATTAGGTGGCCTGGGGGTTAACAAGAAAATCTTTGCCTCTCCAATAAAAAGCAGTGGAAGCTCCCTGGGTAGGCTAACAGGCTGAGGCTGGAAAACACTGGGGGCCGACTGAGTTTGGACAAAAAGCTGTGAAAGGAGTAATCACAGGGCAAGACCTGGAAAATGATCCCTGTACAAAAGGACAATGGAAATGAAACAGAAATGTAGAGCTCAGCTACTTTCTGTTCAGAAAGTGAGGAAGGTTGAAAGTTGCTGTGGATGTAGGGGCTGGAGGAGAAAGCATGAGCAGAAAGAAAAGTACTTTCCAAGCAACAATAAGGTAGAAATACACCCAAGGCAGGGTATACTGTTGGATGTCAGAAAGCAAAGGAACACTGGTAGCTACTGGAAAATTAAGGCTTTTTCTATGACTGCAATACATTAAGAGTAAGCCCCCTTTTCTCATTCTAAGAAGGTGGGATGAATGGAGCTGGCCCTTGGGAGTCAAACACACTGAAAGGCAAATTCTTTAATAATGATGTCATGAGTGGCAGTCCCTTATTTACAGAAGAAACAGAAAAACAATCCTGGCTTAATCTTCCCAGGAATGAATAACATCCAGTTTCTGCAGCTCCAGGAAGACCACAGATAAGCTTGATTAGCAGTGCAGCTAGATGTTATATATTCAGGTAGATTTTCACTGTGTATGGGGCAATGTGCTTGGTCATGGGCCACAGCTATGAATGAGACTAGGTAGCAGCCTTCATGGAACTATTAGCCCAGAGGAAGAGCCAGACATGAAATGAATAATCTCACATACAACAGGAAGACCACGGCAAAGAAGTGATGGGCTCTGTGAGGACACAGTAGAAGAGGGCATCTGTGATGGCTCATCCTCATCATCAACACGACTGGAACTGGAGTCACCTAATGTGTGCATGAGGGCATTCCTATTTACTTGAAGTATGTGTTTCCAGTGAGGGTCAACTGAGGATGGAAACCCACCCTAAATGTGGGAGACATCTTCCTACAGGGCAGAGTCTTGGACTGAACAAAGAAACAAGTGAGCTGGGCACTGGCATTCTTCCCTTTGCTTCCCTATGGTGGATCAAAGTGACCATGTGATCACCCCTGCTGCATCCCCTCCGGGCCATGCCAGGCTGCACTCCCAAATCACAAACTTTTAAAAGAAAGACAAACTTTCCCTTAAGTGGTTTTCTGTGAGGGACTGTGCCATGGCTATGAAAAAAGTAAACAATACGACACTTGACTCCAGCTTTCCAGAGGAAATGACATCTCAGATGAAACGAGAGGGTTGAGAAAGGGGTCAGTGTGAAACAGGGCATAGGTGGATGGAGACAAGAACCAAGGAGGAGGTGCAAAGCAGCTCGTGCAAAGGTTCTGGGTGAGAGTATGCGATACCCGAAAGTGAGGAAAACAGACCAAGATGGCGGGAGTGCTGAGTGGACACGGAAGAGAAAGGCAACCCAGAAGGAAAAGTGTCCCAAGTCATGTCAACATTTAATAAGCCATTGGATCATATTAAGAGATATCAGTTTTATTGTAGGGGCAAAGAGGGACCATTCAATGATGTGTGTGTGTGATAGAAAGAGAGAGGGTGTCACATGCGCGAGAACCTCACTATATTGCTCAAGCGGGTCAAGCCTGCTGTGTGACTTACGTGGTCTTGAGCTCATTCCATCATGGCCTCTCAGTGCTGAGGTTTTCAGTGTTTGTCACCATGTTTGACTCACTGAATGATTCTTAAGGAGAACATGATTTTGCATATATTTCAGAAAAATCATTAGGTTCTAGTTTCCAGAGTGGAGTGGCCAATGGAAAAACTAACAGGAAGATCTTTTTTCCCCTACTTACTCTAGGCATGGCAGAGATTTAACTAGGATACTAGGATATTGGAAGAGGAGGGAGAGAAACAGACAAGTAAGTTGTAGAGTTTGGTGCTTTTTCTCCTCCCTCCCTCCCTCCTTTCCTCCCTCCCTCCCTCCCTTCCTTCTTCATTCAACCTATGGCATGAGAGTAAATTAAAGGAAGGAGGAGGTATCAGAGATGTTTCACAGTCTGGATAGAAGAATAGGGGCATGGAGAGGAAAGGAACCAGCAAGATGGAGATGATCAAGAGAGGGCAGGGTATGAATAAGAATGATACACAATGACGTGTGTGTATGAGAATCTCATACTGAAAACCATCATTTTGCAAATTAAAAAGCAATAAAAAGAGAAGTAGGACACAGAGGATAAGAGAGGTTTCTATGGAGGCCACCAGTTCCAGTTGTGGACATGATCTGTTTTAATTTTGGGTTATCCTGGGGTTCCAGAGTCCGTGAAAATAAACGAGGCCACTTTAACAATACTGAACAAGCCCAGCGATATTTTCAGTCTCGCTCATCTTAGTCCTCCCTCTAGTTGATTGTGATTGTGCTCAAGAATGGGCTTCATGTGCATTTGGAACAAATCTGTTGGCTGCCTTCTGTCAGGCTGCCTGGCCACAGTGCCAGGAACTTTTTAGGATTGTGGACCATCTATCTGTACCAGTGTGCCCCTTGACCACCACTGTCTTCGGCTGGCAGCTGCTCCTGGTCTTCGTGTGTGTGAGTCAGGAATGTGGGGACACTGCCTTCTCTCATTTTCTCCATTATACCGCTGAAAGAGTTAATGTTCAACTTTGTGGATAACACATGGCTTGCATGTGGTGTGGCCAAAACCAAAACCAAAACCAAACCAAAACAAAAACCCTTGAAGGACTGAAATTTCCATTTCTTATAACCACTATAGTGAAAAGATCACATGAGAGGTGTTGACCACTCTTGCTCATTTTGATCACTGAGTTGGTTTCAGGAAACACTATTGGAGAGAAAGTCAGTGGGTGTTTTAAATCTTATTTTATCAGTGCAGGAAACTGAATGCAACAATTTAGTGACTACAGAGGGTTGTTTTCTATTTCCCACAGCTTTCAGACCCACACGAGGAATCTACAGGCTCTGAATTAGAGGTACTAAGGAGAAAGGAAAGGGGGAATGCTAGGAGAGAGAAGCGAAAGCAATGCCTAGGGCAGCCAAGGAAAATCCAGAGGCATGAGAGTGAGCGAGAATGTGCAGAAAACAAGGAAAATAAAATAAATGTCTTTCAAATCCCAAACAAGCTACAATTCTTGTGCTTTTGACATAGCTCTACACTCTGAATATCTTGTAAAGCTGAACATATTTTAAAACTGTACAATATGAATAGGTAACATGTATTGTTGTGTTCTACAAAGTTAACTGGGAGAGACTAAAATTCCATGCTCTTGCATACTAAATTAGGAAGAGGCACTTCAAGAGAAGTGTCTAAAATTTGTAGGTGGGTCTTGGTGATATTTTTAGATAGTATTAAGTTACCACTGGTAGATAAATACTTGTGTCCATATGGTAAGAATCTTGTTTATACTTCCAGAGGCAACAGAAAGAGTTCAGAGTTCATAAGGAGGAAATGAGAGAGCTTGGCATGTAAAGTCATTGTGATGTTTAGAGAGTTTAAATGAACTAAACCCGGGAGCTCTCAGTTCATGTCCCATGTGGAAAATCAGAGCAGAAAGATGAGACAAGAGGGATGGGAGGCTAGTTCCTTTCTATTTCTCCAAAATTCCCCATACTCTGTCTGTTTATGAGTAGACCTTCTTATACCATTTGAGGTCACCTACTTTGGGAGACTCGCATCTGATTTTCAGATGACACAGTAGTGCAAGCTCAGAAAGCCTACAAACACAAACCCTGGTTATATTTTCTACTCTCATTATCCTGATAAACCCTTGCTGGTTTCAGTGATTTGTGGGAAGATCCAAACAGAACCAGATCCTCTGTGTTAAAAACCAAAAAAAAAAAAAAAAAAAAGCAGAATTGCCAAGCAAGGCCAACCTGGTGACTGTTTCTGCACTTCTTGTTTATAAGATGTTCTAGCCTAGCCAAGGAGATGAGAAAAGCCTTAGATACAACATCTCCTACTTCCATGAGCTTGGGAACAGCTACATTTTCCATATGTACTGAAAACATTGCAATCAAGACATTGCAACATGGACAATCAAGAAAGTTACAGGAAAATTCACATTGCCTCTATGCTGCTATTTTAGAAATATACTCTCGCAAAATAAAATCCACATAAACCAAAGCTGTGGAGTAATTTTAGCAACTGAAAATTATTACCTTTTCTAGCATAACACGCACTTAGAAGTGAAATGATTCAGAAAACAATGTGATGTAGGCAACCTGCTTTCCTGAGAGCAAATTTCACTTTCAATTTATATTACCTCAGGATAAACATCAACAGTCAATGTTTAAATAATTTAGTCAATCATGACTGAATCTAAATACTTTCCCATTTAACTAAACTCATTCTGTACCACAGATGATAAAAAATATATGATATCATTCTTATTAAAAGCTGTGTTTCTCCCTTGCCTCTCTGGTATCATAAGCAATCATCTCAAGAGAGCACAGTGGGAAAACTCGTCATAAAATTTTCATCCCAAATTCATAGGCATCATAAAATTTGAAATTAGCTCTAGTACGTTAAAAGAAAAACTATAGATTAGCACAGAAATCAAGCATGAAGAGACCATTTCCAATTCCAGCCCAGAATTTCTATTAGCTTACCTTATTAGCTGAAACACCAAACAGAACGTCCTTATGGAAAATTAAGTTCATTATTCATGTCAGCTCTGATTTGGAGTGTGCAGCTGAAAGCCTCCAGCTTCTGCCTGTGATTTGCTGAGGCAAAGTGTGCGAGTCAGGCAGTAAACACAGGACTTGGGGGACGGGTGGTAGAGGGAGCATGAGCTGCGATGTGCTCACAACTCTACACTTGCAACTTTCCAGTTTCATTCACATGAAGCTGGAATCAAATCTTCCCGAGGACGATTATTATTGAGGGGACTCTCAGTGCAAGTGTTTAACTGTGCAATTGTTTGGAGTAGCCGCCACAGGGCCGAGCTTTCTGTGTCACTGCCCTAGCCAAGTGACCCTGGCCTTTTTCATTATCTTGGTGAGTTCTTGGGTACTCATTCACCAGACGGCACAAATGGGGGTGATTATATTCTGTCACAGGGAGGTCCACATGGGGTACTGGTCCCTGCAAATTGCAAACCACAGAATGCCTTGTTGTAGTGGACATGACAGCCACCTGACAAGTACACAGAGACCCTGGGGACCCAGCAGTAAAACAACAATGGCTACACATTCTCTGCACATTGGTCCTCTTTCCCTCTTACAGAAATATTATTGCTTTATCCATGAATTTTCTATAGAGCAAACACTGACTGAAGGTAAGCTTTGTCAATCAAAGCCTTCAATCACAACAGCAAGAACACTTGTGGGTTTTCAACAGGCAAGGATAACATGACTGAGCAGTGTAAGCAGCTGTGGCAATTTGTACCCCGTGCTGCATGGACCCCAGAGTACTTATGAATGTGGCTCAAGATGAAATTATTAACTTACTTAAAGCATGAGGTTTGAGGGAGAATTTTTTTTTTTTGACTTGACTATGTGGTTCTTGTGTGTGAACTTCATAGATCATCAGGTCTGCACCTGCCAGGAACGTTAGACGTTAGAGCACAGAGGCTTTTACACCTTTCTTGTCACCACATATTGTCGAATCCGAGAGACCTCTCCTGAATTAATGATGCTGATACCTTGATCTAGAATGATCTATTTACCTTTAAATGTTTAGCAAATGTTAGTATGTGATATCATTGTTATACACTTGGCTATACTCCAGGAGAGATGAAAGTAAATGTCCATGCAGAGATTTGCATACAAAGGCTTTTATAGAGGTATATTCACAGCAGCCAAAGAAAAAAACCCTAACATCCAACTAATGAATGGACAACACAGATGCAGTATATCCATAGGAAATGAAGTATTGATACATATTGTAAATTGAGTGACTATACTATGTGTAATAATCCCAATACAAAAGATATGTTTTATGGCTTCATTTATACTGACACATCTAGAATAGTAGACTCCACAGGCCCAGCACAAAGGTTATTCATGACTGTGTTAGGCTTGAGGGAGGACATGATAGGAAATAAATGAAAGGACTGGAGGGATGAAACTGTTTTTTTCCTTAAGAGTGTCGTGAAGGCTGCGCGACTTAGGGACTATACCAAAACTATCGCGCACGTTAAATAGGTGACGTCATGTTTTGTGAATGAAGACTCCACAAGGATGAAAATGGAATCACTGTCATCTAATGCTTAATGTCATAAAAATTATCCATATGTAACTAATCCTGTAAAAGGTAGAAAGAAAGAAGTGAAGGGAAAAAAGGTGACTCCAATGAGACTCTTGAGGACTAGAGAGATGTGTATAGACCTAAATAAATATCTATGTGGCGTCTAATTGTGTCCTTCCTTCCTTCCTGCTTCCCTCCCTCCCTACCTACCTCCTTACCTTCCTCTGTCCCCCTTCTCTCTGTCTTTTGAGATATAGTCTCACTTTATAGCTCAGGCTGGTTTTGGAAATGTGTTCTTCTTGCCTCAGTCTCATTAACACTAGGATAACAGGCATGTGCCTCTGTGCCTATCTTACAGCAACCTCTCCCCTCCTCTCTCTTCCCCTCTCCTCTTCTTCCTTCCCCTCCTCTCTCATCCTCTCCCCTCTTTGTGATCCTTCTGCCTCAGCCTCCCCAGTACCTGGAATTACAAGAACAAACCACCAGGCTGCACATGTGACTAATTTTCAATGAGAAAAATTAAAAATTAAAAGTGTGAGAAAATGAGAGAGAGATAAAGAAGATGATAAAGAGGAGTTAGAAAGAGAGGGTGAGAGTACAGGGAAGATGGAAGGAGAAAAAAGACAAAACAGAAGAACAGGAAGATGGGGACTTGTTCTCTCTCTTTTCTTCTTCTTCCTCTCAGTAGTATGGACTGAATCTAGGAGCCTGAGTACTCCACCACTGG
Source organism: Lophiomys imhausi (assembly GCA_907164525.1). Lineage (NCBI taxonomy): Eukaryota > Metazoa > Chordata > Mammalia > Rodentia > Muridae > Lophiomys > Lophiomys imhausi. The sequence continues at coordinate 1,263,178 of CAJQZJ010034457.1, read as the reverse complement.
CTCCAGATTGGGTTTTGATAAGATAATGTGAAAGCAGAGATGACTCAAGAAGGAAACCAGGACCACAGAGTCTCATCATGATGACATTAGTGGTCTAGCTGAAGACAAAGGCAGAAATGCCGTGAAGACAAGACTGTTTGCTGAGGGTCTTAAGATGTTCAGACTAAAGAAATGTGTCTTAAACTGTTGAGGGAAGGTCTAATATTGTTTCTGATACATTGAATTCAATGCTGAGATCTGGTTACCGCCCCTTCTGAGGCATTCTCTTGATTGATTAATAAAAGACGCTTATGGCCAATTAGCTGGGCAGAAAGAGTATAGGAAGGCGGGACTTCCTGAGATCAGAGCAGGAACTCGGCACACACAGAGACTCTTTCCCTTTCTGCCGGGACACACAGAAGGAGAAAGACGTCTGGAGAAGGCTGGAAGGTACTCGCAGGCACATGGTGGTTTGGGATTAGGTGATCCGATCCGGGTTAACTTAGAGTAGCTAATTGAGAGTCTGCCCAGCTAAGGGCTAAGCATTAAAACATTAAAAGTCTTGGTGTGTTTAATTGTTGGGGAAAAGACTGTGGCAGGTTATAGGCGGGTTATAGGTTATAGTCCAAGCAGTCCTGGGCCCTTGGACTTCCAGATTCTCAGACTCCCCTTGAGCCCAGGCGAATCTCCTGCCAAGCTGCTGGTAATTCTATCGGTCTAATATAACAACTTATATTAATTAACAGAGTTTAGGTTACAGGTGGTATAGGCCACCCTTGGTCCTGGGGCTCTTTCTCCAGGATAAGTTAGGCAACCAGTTAAGGCACTCGGGCCAGGCTGCTTGCTCCTCTGTCAAGCTGCCAGCTATTCTGCCGGCTTAATCTTACAGTTTATACTTACTAATAACTACATTAATTAATTAATTTGCAGTTTTTATTAAAGAGAGGCAATGGAGTCAGACTCAAGGAAGGACAGAAGTAAGCGTGAGCACAGTCGTTCTCAATCTGTGGGTCTTGACTCTTTAAGGAAACTTCTATCTCCAAAATATTTCCATTACTATTTATAATAGCAACATTACATTTATAAAGTAGAATAGAAAATAATTTTATGGTTGGGGTCACCGCAGTTGCAGCGTTCAGAGTGTTGAGATCTACTCTGGGTTCCAGAAGAACTGAAAGAGAAGGACTAAGACCCAGAATGAAATGAGGCCTTGAAAGTGTTTTAAAGGTCTTCTAAAACATACAACTTGAAATAAGTAGAAGGAGAAGGCAAATGCAAAGGCTTGGTCCAGATGGTTTAATGTGAACAGATGATGAAGGAGGAGGAGGAAGAGGAGCAGTGGGGAGGAAGAAGGGGAGAGACAAAATGGCAAGCTGTCAAACTTTTATCTTTCTGCTTTTTTCCATCAAATGGCACAACATTTGCACTGAACAGAGTCAATGAAGGAGAAAGGTAAAGGGAACTTGAACTTGAAAATTTCTTCTGTTAGATAAATCCTTAGATAAAAGGAAGTGTATCCTTCCTTTCCACAATGCCCACGAACTTAGGTACTTGATAATGTCACTTAAGTACTTCAAGATCAGACTCTTTCTGCCCCCATCTCCAGCCTTGGAGCAACCACTGGGGAATTCCAAAGCTTCCTGCTTCAGTGAACACAGCCACCATCTTTTAAGTAAGTTGGGCACACAAGCACCCTGTGGGCACTTCCCTGAACCCCAGACCCCTAAATCATGGATTGGGAAGTCTGGAAATGATCCACATTCACCTCTGTCATCTTCGTCCTGGTCACATGCTCTCTTCAGTCTCTCTTTTTTTTTTTTGAGGCAGACTCTCACTCTGTAGCCTGCACTGTCACCAAGTAGCACTGTCCCTGAACTCTCTACTCTCCTGCCTTGCTTCCCAAATGCTGGGAGCCCAGGCTCTTGTCAGCACACCCGGATTTGGGCTGCCATTTTCTATCCTTCCGATTGTTGTGCTTGGTTTTTCCTCTAGTTTTTCTCTCCCATGCTGCTCTCCTCTTCCCGTGCCATGCGGAGGGGTGTTTTCACAATGCCATGCATACATCAGCCTTACTCTTCCCCCACTAAACAAAGACACAAAGAGTTAAATTTGACTCCTGTCGTCTTGAATAAGTCTTGTATATCCTTTCACCAGCATGGCAATCTAGCTATGCTGGATTCTCACCCTTCTGGTTGTTTGACTAAGAGAGGGTTCCCCGGATTTGTCTAATTTATACCAGTTTTTCATTTAGCCTCACCTCAGTCATTATTTTCTAGACTGTGCCTTGCCGAACTTCCCATCAATATGCTGTTGTATATTGTAAGTAATAGCTAGGGAGAGGCATTTAATCAGGAGCAGAAAGATTAAAAGTCCACATGTATTTTTGGTTGTGAGCCTAGCCTTTAACGGCTGAGCCATCTCCAGTTTCTCAACCAAAGAATGGATAAAAACACTGTGGTACATCCACACAATGGAATACTACTCCGCGATCAGAAAGAAGGAAATCATGCAAATTGCTGCCAAATGAATGGAACTAGAAAAGTTCATCCTGAGTGAGCTAACCCAGACCCAGAAAGATACTCATGGCATGCATTCACTTTAGCGATAGAGTACAGGATAACTATCCTACAACCAACAGAAAGTAACAGGAACATGGACTTTGTTACTTGTTAGTGGGACACTTCACTCTAGTGGAACTGCCATGTGGGCCCCCAGTGCAAGAGGAAGCTCTTAGCCCACATGTGAGTGATGAACTGAGGGGGCTGATATGTGGGGATATGGGCTGATATGTGTAGGATAGTTGGGATAGGAGGTAGAGGGTAGGAGGGTGGGACTGAGAAGGGTGGAGGGAGGGGGCTGTGATGGAGATGTAACTTGAAGTAATAAATAAATGTAACAATAATAATAAAAATTCCCACATGTCACTACATTCTTGGAATGTTCAAGAAGACTAGTTTGGGGTTAATCTTTGTATTATATTTACAAGGGGGAGACCTGACTTCCTGTTGGCCATCCATCTAATTAGGTACTTGAGGCTTGGGTGATATGCTGTCAGGAAGGTATGCAAGGGGAAACAATTTGGGTTCAGGGACCCAACCTGATCTGTGTGCCAGGTTTTGATGGAGCTGCTAAGTATGGCAGTTACTCTATCTTAGAATCCATGAAGGTCTTCATTTCTATCTATGAAGAAAGGGTTGCCTTGATTTTGGACAATATATTATCAGGAAACCAGAGACAAATCCTCAGAATGGTTAAGGAATAGACCTTTAAATTTGCATTCACTTGTGTGGCTGATTAATTTTTATCTTGTCACTGCACACAATACAGGGCATGTGAGAGGGAAACCATGTTTGTTTCTGGTCATCATTGTAACCTTTGCATTCATACAGGGCCTAGTAAGAGCAAGCACTTAGTATTTTTTTTTAACTAATGACAAAACTTTAAAATTGGTAGGATGTGGAGATTAAGTAATAAGTGTAATTGTAGAAAAACAATTTAATGCTTGTGATTCTATGTGGGACATCATTACTAGTATTCTGGTTTATAAATCTGGCCCTTTGTCTCTGTTCAAGTTAGCTATAGCATCATAAAAATATGCCACTAGCCAAACACATACATTTTCCTTAAAAAGTTAGTATGCATTCCAGATGTTGATCTAAAGTACTGAAGGTCATTGAATTAATAACTTTTACAATGAAGACATTTTTCCTTTTAACTTCAATACATTGAGGTTGAAGATTTTGTGCTAAAATTCTAACAAAAAAGACTTTTTTTTTTTTAAGGACTGTAAGATCAATCTGGGAAATTAAGAAAAGATTTTATTTTGTTTAGTGCATGTGTTTGTGTGTGCCCATGCTATCTCAGGCCAGAAGAGGGCATCAGGTTCTCCTTAAGCTGGAGATATAAGTGGCTGTGAGCTGCCCAAAGTAGGTGCTGGGAACTGAACTCCTCCACACACCCAGCAGGTACCTTTAACCACTGACCCACCTCCTCAGCTCTGCAGCATGGATAATCATAGGCTTGGTTGATAAACAAATGAATCTACCAAGCATCCGTGTGCAAAATAATCTTCAGAACAAAACACTGGTGTGAAATTATCTCTATATGTTAACAGGACTTGTTTTCATAGAAACTAAGTTTTCTCGGAATCCACTCTGAGCAACAAAAGCATTACAACAGAATGAAACACTCGCAAATTACATTTTCAGCAAAACCGGGAGAGAAATGTACAATCTCCCAAGTCAGAGAGAGTTAGGTGTAAAACTAAGGTCTGAAGTTGTAACAACCCTGTAAGTAAACAGGAGACATGGAAGGACCTGGCCACGGTAGATCTAAGAAATCTTCCCAAAGGCCAGGTCTTAATCTAAGAGAGAAATGATCTGAAGAGACTGGGAGTGGTGCAGATGCAGGAAGACGAAAGGCCAGAAAAATTCTAAAGTGTTTCTCAAAGTGCTGAGCTGTTTGTGCTCACACATCAGGCCACATGTCAGGCCATCCACGAAGAAGGATGAAGCAGGCTTAGTGCTGAGCACTGGAGGGAGGATGCATCACAACATAAAGAAAGATTTTGTAAGTGTGTAGCAGCAGCAACTGAACCTTGATAGCTAGGAACTATTTATTGTCCTCCACTCCCTCCATGGGAATCTTTTTCCAAATTCTCTAGGAAAATCCAACTTATTGAAACAGGAGAAACACAAAGCTAATATGAATAAGAGCAAACACAAATTTCTTGTAAATAATGAAAACAAGAAGATTAAGTAGTTAACCTCAAAGTCCATTATCAGCCAATTGAGCAGCTAACAAAGCAACTATTTCTATAAAGGAAGATCACATAGTAAGACTGTAAGAACCCAGGGAAGAAGGGAGTGAACAAAGGGTGTCAGTGAAACACTTGGAGTGAAACAGGAATTGGCAGAACTGAAGGAAAGAAAGAAAATGAAAGGATATGAAAGACAAAATGTTAAAAGAAAATAAATGATTTAGAGATAAGATAAAGGAGTGTCAGAGAGAATAGGAAATATATTGAAGATAAACAAAGGATACCCAATATAAGTGTAACTTTAGTCCTTAATAAAAAAAACCCAAAATAGCAGAATGAAATAATTATCAAAAAGCATAATTCAATTAAAGGAGGCCCCAGAGACCCCCACAGTAATTCAGGATATGCAGATGAACCAAGGTTGCCCACCAAAACTTGGCGATAAGACCATATTGCTGCAAGTACCACACACTTTGGACTTGGAGAAATCGAGCTGGTCCTGACCTAGAAGCTTCTCCCTTGGTGGTTAGCTTTCATAGTATCAAGAGGTGCTGTACAGGCTTCTGAGGAAAGTTATCAGTACTCTTACCCAGCTGTGAATCATGTGATGTACAATAATTACTGCCCTGGAAGATACACCTGCTGATGCAATAGTGGTATGTCTCTTATTGGGGTAACCAATACCTTTCTAATTGGATTTAAAAACTGCTCCACAGGAGAAAAGCTATGTGACCAAAAGCATGTCGTTGGGGAGCACATCGGCCATAGGGGTGAACTTAATACTTTACTTTCGTTAAATAGACATTAAATATGGGTCTCTGTACCCATAGATTTAGTGTATCTCTCTCCTCATCTGAGAAGTATGTTTGTGTGGTGGATGGCAGTTAATAGAGAAACTCACAGCTAGTAAAAATGCAGACAACCAATGATAGTGGACTCCTCATGGCTGAACGAGGACATCTATATTGCCCCCAAGGCTCAGGGACCATTGCAAAAGGTGAGGTAGAAAGACTATAATAGCCAGACATCTGGGAGGACTGGGGCAAAACAGTGTCTTCCTGACATGACTGGGCTGTTACAATCATGGCAGCTGTGGCTGTCTTTGAGAGACCTGCACAAAATCAAGACAGCTAATATTTGAGAATGGACAAGGAAGAGGCTCATTAACAATATGCCTAGAAGCGAATCTACTGACAAAGGATAAAAGGGAGAACCAGTTTATTCCAGGGTCCTTGATAGCTTGACCTCGTTCTAGTAGGTGGCCCCACACCCATGGGCAGAACCAATAAAATAGAAGAAATATAAGACAAAAAAAAAAAAAGAGTACATAAAATTGGGAAGGGGATCTCAGAGGAGGTGTTCTGGGAAGAATTGGAAATGGTGTATATGAATATGATCAAAATACATTATATGCATGTATGAACTATCACATTATCAAAGAATAAATAAAAATGTTAAAAACGCAATTCATAAAACTTTTCTGGGATAAGAGTCATAAATGTACTTTGGAGAAGATTTTCTTCAAGAGTTCATGCAAGTCTTCCCCTAGAGGCATTGCAGATGTGGCTGCTGTGTCATATGTGCATCAATAGATAGCAGAGAGGAGAGAGGCTATGTTTACATCTGAATGATTAGTAGCCTAAAACTCCCTGAAAAAAGTGAGCCTGAGATGACTGGCAGTCCAGCTCCATGCAGTCCAGAACATACTCCCATATCGGGGAATTAAGTGGAGAAACAACAACCCCACCTGGGACTATGAGGACTGGCAGGAGTGAGCCAAAGACTAGAAGAACTCTACCTGGGCCCATAGCCCTGGGTGGGTGGGAGTGAGTCTGAGAGACAGATGACACCCAAAACTCCCCACCCTGCCATGGGGCCATATGTTTCTTCCTATTGATTTATGTACAGACAAGCAAATTAGAATTCACCATGATTAAAAAGTCATCAGGTTCAATGCTGATAAATCAGACATAATAATGAGATTTACCTATAACATATCTTAGGAACATTTTAATTAGATTTCACATTTAATATCCTCACATTTTGACAGTGAAAGCAGTCTTTTTGGGAATCTGCACTTTTAGGTGTGTGAATTATAAACAATCTGTCTCTTGCTCATTGCTGGAAATGTATAGTAATAAGTAATTGTTACTGTATGACCACTAATAGTGATGCCCCACAGAGGTGAAAGGTGCAGCCCACATCACAGTAAGTCCTGGCCATGGGCAGAAACATGTACTCACATATGCACAGTAACACTAAAGCTAAGAACAGTAACAGCATTGCATTAAACTACTCAAGTGTTTAATACAGAAACATGTCCACATGTTGCCATGAAAAACAAATGGTTCTAGAAATTCTAACTGAACACATGACAAGTTGACACAGGTGCCATATTTATTAGTGAACTGATAGAAGTAGGACAATCAGAGCCATGGACTTTTCACTGGGAAGAGTCTGTGAAGTTTTGAACCTAACAGAAATGTTGTTGGCACCATTGCATCATAAGTGAGAGGCATGTTGGGGTTTCCTGGGATGAGACCCAGTTTGTTGGGCTGATACTGACAGTGAGTGCTTCAAGGCCCACTGTTGAAACATTGTTGCAGGAAGTCTATCCACTGAAGATGGAATACAACAAGTTTTTCGAGGCAAAGACAGGTTTTTATTGAATATTTGAAGGACTGCCATGCAGAAGGATATTTAGATATATTTCATATGGTTCTATCAGAGAGGGTGAGTTGGATACAAAACAGAGAAGGATCTTCTAAAAGCATCAACTCTACAAAGTATGACTGGCACTACTAAGTAAGTACGTGGATGCAAAAAACAAATGTGAAACAAACAGGCAAAACCCCCAAAACAATGACAACTCAGAATGAGAACAAAGAGAGCCGGAGAAAGAGAACACACTAGATGGAACAACAACAAAAAAATACTGTTAAAAGTACAGAAGTGGGAAGATAATTCGGCAGTGTTACAAAATTGCCAGTCAAAATAAGGTTGAATGCAGGCCACTGAGGCAGTGACCCAATTTTTTGGTTAATTAGACGAGAGAATTGTGATTGCTAAAATTAAGATGAGCTGGAGGAGTCCTACTGAAGTGAGGCCAGCAAAAATAGCTAATGGATGGGGTGCTAGTCATTTGAAATGGAAGACACCTGTGCATGACGGGAATTAAACTGTTCATAATATAAGAAAGGGAACTGATTCCTGTATTGTATTATGTGCTACCAGCTGTTTGATAGAGGCCTTTGATATACAGTAAGAGGCAAATTCTCACTTTAGAACTGTGCACTCTAGACAACAACTGAGATATTTGTGTGATCTCTGTCTAAAAAACCAGCAAGAAGCCTAAAAATGTTTCTGCATAATAATTATGCAAAATTAGAATGCTTAAATTATTTTAAGATAGTAAGAGTCACTAGTGTTTCTTTCTCAAGATTGAAGAATACTTCATACTTATAAATAATAAAAACAGAACAAGGTTTTTCCTTTATTTGTAATGGTGAAAAGCTGTAAAAATATTTCAAATTCCAAATGACTTATCAACAAATATTCTAGTCACGGTGTACTTACATACTTTTGTAGTACTTTAGTAGTTATATAATGTATTCACTAAAAAAAAATTTTCTTTAAAAAGAAGCTTTAGTTAAAATAGCATGAAATGAGTTTCACTTATGTGTAATAGTTATTTCCTGTTGAGTTCATGGACAATGTTTTCTTGCCTTGCCTGACTGTTGAAGTCTCTATTTCTTGAATTCCCCTTTTACTCTCTGGTGCTAACCTGCTCTAATTCCCCCCTGTGCCACTGACTCTCAGCCATTGTGACCAAGAACCTGACACAAACACCTTCAGGCAGAGGGGTTTATTTTGTTCAGTTTCAGAGGGCCTGACCTGTCATGGTGAGGAAGGGATGAGGAGACACTTATATCCTCACAGCAAAGCTCAAATTGTGATGGCAAGAGGGTGAGCCTAGGAGGGCTGCTTGCTCTGTGGCCAAATCAGAAGCAGAGACTGTAATGGCAGCAACCTGAAGACAGGATACCCCTAAGGACCAACCCAACTGACCTACTTCCTTCTACTTAGTCCTACCTTAAGTTTCTAGAACCTTTCAAAATGGCTTTACCAACTGAGGACCAAGTATTCAAATCACAGGCCTGTGGACACATTGCATATTCCAACCACAGCTCTTCCCCATCTTTATGACCTTTTAATTATTTTCTGTTTATTTGTTGTTTGTATAGCTCAGGGAACTAGCTACCATGTATTCTGACTTATTCTTGACTGTAAGAGCTCACTCACAGCTGGGCATGGTGGAGCAAGCCTTTAATCTCAGCACTCAGGAGGCAGAGGCAGGTAGATCTCTGTGAGTTCGAGGCCAGCCTGGTCTACAAAGTGAGTCCAGGACAGTCAGGACTACACACAGAGAAATCCAACCTCAAAAAAAGAGCTTAATCACTTGCGAAATCTTATATATCTTTCCAAGCAATACATCCTCCTGAGCTGTGAAGTCATAACTTAGCTACCTGTTTGTCTATTTCTTTCTCACCTGCACCATTCAATTCTTGATGAACTTGACAACTTCATGGTACCTTTGCTTAGTTCAATTTATTTACACTTCTGTCCATCTTTATGGTTTTCTAAGATATTTGAAACTACACTGATTTCTGGCTTTCAGTGATGTCTTTTGTTGCCTGGTTTCAGTCCATCGCGGGAGGGAAGGCAAGGCTACAGAGATATGTAGTTGAAACAGTTCACAACATGGTGGATCAGGAGGCAGAGAGAAGCGGGGAGTATAATGATAATTTTGTAATTTTGATTAAAAACACAGAAATGTTATAGGAATATGTCTTTATTTTAATCACAGGTGTGGGGATAAGAGGCTGCTTCACAGCAGATGACTATGATTTGCCTCGTGCTCTAGCAGCAGCGTGGTTTTGCCAGCTGCAGATAGTTTCTGTGAATGCGTGATGTTTTGCGTTCTGGGGACTTTTCAGAGGGTGTATAGATGCTAGGGCCCTGAAAGGCAGTGTGGCTGTTATTGGCTTGTTGGTGGTTGGATGCTGTTGGTTGCAGTTTGTATAGTTTTTCAAATAGTCATGTGCAAAGAAACGAGAAGTTAGATGTCCTGACAGCAAAGATCTAACTTGCCCCAAGGAACTGGATGCCCCTAATCAGCAGGAAGTGGTCTAACGATAACTTTGTCACCTTTATCCTCTACCCCTTTTTCTCTCCTATCTAGTGAAGGGAGTACATATGTCTGGAGAAGTTGGAAGAGAGAAAGAAGAACCCACAAAGTAGCAAATGCCGGTAACAGGGGAGGAAGCTAGCTAGGGGTGGGGATAACCTTTTAAAACCCATCCCCAGTAACTCAACCATCTTCTACCAGGTAGGTTCTATTTACGAAATGTTCCACAGCCTCCTAAAACAGTGCCACCAATTAGGGACCAAGCATGTCAAGCATGAGTCTTTGGGAGACTTACAGACTCAAACCATAAGACACACTAAACTGCCAATGTGAAAATGTTATGCATTTATGCTCTGTGACTTAGGAAAGGGCTCAGTCCTGATGAATACATGAAAATACTGTAAGTTGAAATTATAGCCTGAGCTAACAGACATCTCACCCAGCAGTGGAGTGATGTCCTCCTGTGATTGATTGCCTAGGACTACAGGCACTGCTGTGGTCCAGCATCCAGGGAAAGGACTGCACACACATATCTCTAGCCTGGGGAAACATGCAAATCCAGTCCTTGAGTACCAGATGCTTACTGCTTTCACAAGATCATACAGCCAAAAAATTGTAAGAGAAACCATCATAATTCAGAGCTTGCTTGCATTTAAATCCATAGATACTGAAACAAGATTTGAAGTGATATGAAGAATTAGAGTTTCACTATAAAGCAAAAGAATAATGAAATTTCCAATAAAAAGAAGCTAAAAATATGTAACTCATAGTCTAAGAGGGAGGTAGACGTAGCAAAGTCAGCCCTGTGTAGCACGACATCCCCGTTCTCTGCAAAGCCCACTGAAGGTCAGTGCCAGCATTATTGAAGGACAGACAGTGCAAAGAGTCAGAGTTAGTCATAAGAAGAAAAGCAGGGGAACTATCTCATGCTTATACGTCATAAACAAAAATTAGATGCATTAGAAATTTCCCCACTCATTAAAGCTTATTACAAGGAAGAGAATATTTAGTAAGTGGCAATATTTAACAGAAACTGGCTAGTTAATTCCAAGTCAAACAATGACAGGCAATAATGAATTGCTGCAGTGCATGGGTACATATGCTGTAAGTGCTTTCGATTGAAATGGCGGATGGAGATGTTGTAAAACTATGTTAGAATAGAGTTGTTTCAAAATAATCTAGCAACAATAGACATTTTGGGGCCTTCCATTTCCTATCTATATACAAGCGTCGAGATTTCAGTGAACATATTAGCTTGTGTGTCCATGATTTCATACACCTCTCATGCCAAAGTTCAAAAAGGGTGGGCTGGGAGTGTAGCTCAGTAGAGTATGTGATTAGCATACAAGCCACTGGATTTGTCTCTAGCCCCAAGAGAATTGCGTAAGGTTTAAAATACACTATGTATTCAGTTGTGTATTTAGTGGTGGGCAGAATAGTGGCTCCTCAAAGATACCCACATCTTAATCTAGTATCTGACCTTACATGGTAGAAGGGACTTTATAAAGATGTGATAAGATTAGTGATATTAAATTGTGAGAGTATCCTGAATTATTTGAATAGGTCCAATAGAATTGTGAGGACCCCTGTAAGTGAGAGAAGGAGGCAAGAGAGTCTGAGAAGGGCAGGGGACAACAGAAACAGAGACCAAGGTGGAGAGACCTCTGGCTTTTAACATGGAAGAAGTTTTAGGATCTAAGGGGTGCCTCCAAATGCTTAAAAACACAAGGCAATGAAGTTCACCCTGCTACATTGAGAGGGGGCACAGTCCTACATGTTTAAAATCTAAAATTTAATTTGTGTGTGTGTGCAATGCACATGTATGTGTACCATGGTGTGCATGTGGAGGGCAGAGGACTTCTGAGCTTCTGTTCCCTCCTTCCATCATGTGGGTTTTGGGAATTGAATTCAGGTATCAGGCTTGACTTGGCCACAAGTGTCTTTACCCACTGAAACATCTCATTGGCCCTCCACTGATATTTTCCTTTTATCCTGGTGAGACCTACTTCAGAACTGTAATATAATGAATTCGTGTTGTTTTACAGTGGACTGCTATTCAGCCATAAATGAGGATGAATATAAAATAGCTACTGCTAGAAGATTGGGAGGATGTGCAGGGTAGATGATGAGTTTTGATTTAATGAGCACATTAAATGCCCAGTTGAAATGTCAAATAGAACCCCACTTGTATGTAAAAGTAGTGCATATCAATCAATAAAAACATTTTAAAATCCATTTACATTTTTAATTAAAACTTTTTAATGTGTATATGTCTGTGAGTATATACCACATGTGTGTATATACTCATATAGGCAAGGAGAGGGCATCAGTTCCTCTGGAGTTGGAGTTACAGGCAGGTGTGAGCCACCTGATATGGGTGTTGGAACCAGACTCAGGTCCTCCCAGATGAGCTCGTAACCACTGAGCCATCTCTCAGCCTGAATTTGTATTGTTTGAAAGCCCCAGACATGTAGGGATTGGCAGCCAATGCAAATGAAGCAGAGTTTCATTTTCTCAAACCCCAGCCTAAATGAAATGTGAGACAGTAACGGTAATATTTTAAAAGTATGTTCTGTCTTTTGCTAGAATTTGTTTTATGCCTGAATGTATGAATGTGTACCATGTGCATACAGTACCTGTGCAGACCAGAAGAGGGCGGGGAATGCCTTGGGACTGGAGTTAAAGACAGTTGTGAGCTGCCATGTGGGTGCTGGACTTGAACCAGGGTCCTCTGGAGGAGCAGCCAGTGCTCTAAGGCTGAGCCACCTCTCCACCCCTTTACATCTGAGCTCTTGTTTCTGTTCAGACTGTCACCACCATGTTTCCAGCGTGGTAGTAACAGTATTAGCTGAGCTGTTGTGTAATGCTGTCTTTCTGTGCTGTGTTCCGTGTGTTTTACCTATGGTCATCCCTTAATATTTTCAACACTACCAGGTGATAGTCATTTTCTAGTCCCCACGTTACAGAGGTGAGGACCAGGTGAAACTAAATAATTCTTTCACATAATTAGTACATACATGATTTGAACACAGCTTCCTGACACCAAAGTTGTGCTTGCTTTTTCTAACTAACTAACATCACAGCTTACAAAGAAGGTGGCAAAGAAGGTGCCCCACACTCATGCACCAATGTGGCAAATGGAGTTTTGGCCTCACAAATCTTGCTCCACTGAGTTGTGCCCTTGAGCAAAAGGACTTGATACCAGTAATTAATATAAATTAGTGACCTCAAATAGGCAAGTTGACGGGCTAATCTAGGTGTGCCCATCATAATAACAGGTATCCTTAAATAAACTGGCTTAGGATTTGCGTGTTTTTCCCTCATGAAATAAAATAAAAAGAAGTTTCTTTGGCTGAGGGCAAAGAGTTGGTGGCAGAAGTTAGATTAAAGTCAAGGTAAAGATCCCATGTGCTGTTGTGAGCTGAAGATAAAGAGACCTTTGTTGAGTAATTTACCTGAACTCCTGGCCATGTCTACCTTTCTGATCTCCTCCACAGCTGATTTCTTTGTTTTCAAAACAAGATTTATTTTTAACCACATGTATATGTCTGTGTCTGTGTGTGGACTTGTGCACGTGTGAGTTAGGTGCTCAGAGGCCAGAAGATGGCATCCGGTGCCTTAGAGTTAGACTTACAGGCTTTGTGACCAACTGAGTAGTGAAGAACCAAATTCAGGTCCTCTGTCTTAACTGCTGAGCCATCTTTCCAGATCCATACACTTGCTTTCTGAGAATACTCTTGAGCTGGGCTGGCTACCGAAACAACTGCGGTGATGTGAAGTCCATTTCTTCTTATAATTCTCCTTTCTCTATTTCTCTTTCAGCTATTCTTCACATCTTTCTTGCTGTTCACCCTTCTACTCACTCATCCATCCACTCCTCTGTACACCTACCTACACACACACACACACACACACACACACACACACACACACACACACACACACACACACACACAGTATTTGCTAGGTGTGGGGTGTACAAGGCTTAATTAGTGAGGGCTAAGTGAATAAGCAGAAAGCACTAAAGACAATTTCTCTCCATATGATCCTAAGGAAATGTTGCCAAAGTCTCAGAGATAGTTCTCCAGTGGCTTAGTTTCCTTTTGCTATGGTAAAATACCCCAACAAAAGTCATTTAGAGCGAAAGGATTTAGTTTAGTTTGTAATTCCAAGTTATAGTCCATCATTGTGGGGAAGCCAGTGGGGCAGGAAGTTAAACCTCCTAGTCATGGCCACAGTCAACGTGTTTCAGGTCACAGAAATGAATGTGTTTGTGTTGTGCCTCTGAGGCTCACGTGGCTTTCTCTGTTCCTACAGAGTTCAGGGTCCCGATGTGGGCAGCTCTTCCTTCTCGATATTGTAGTCAAGATAATTTCCTACAGACATGCCCACAGGCCAACCTGATTAGATAATCACTTGCGGAGATCTTCTTCGCAGGTGGGTCTATATATGTCCAGTTTGAAATAAAAACTAATCTTTACAGGGAGAGTTACTTTCCTTTGCCCTTCCCTTCCTAAAATCAAATTTGAATTTATCATCATTTAAATCTCCAAATAATTTGTTCAGAAATCTTTCTTGTATTATACTAATGTATTTAGTATACCATTAGACTATATGTTCATTGAATATATTGTTTTACAGAATTTAAAATTTCCATCTCTTCTTAGTTTTAACCCTTGAATATGTAGAGATCCCCATGTTTTTGTTACTTGAACTGAACTTATCACTAAATGTACATCTTTAATTTCCAACAGAGTATCTACTTATTCCAGGAACTATTCATCATCAACAATAATTTTTTAAAAACCTGAACATTCTGGGTTGTAAAGATGACTTGTTGGGTAAACCTCTTACCATGTAACCCTGACTATTGAGTCTCATCGTTGGATTCCATGATGGAAGGAGAGAACTGACTCCTGAAAGCTGTACTCTATGCTCCATATATGCATTGGGGCATGCATACACCCACAGTCACACACATATTACATATATATTATGCATATTTGCATACATTACAACATTGAACAAACCTACATATACTCAAATGATTCTCTAGTCACAACCCAAATTTGTTTTCTCATGAATCCATTCCAGGAAGAAGAAGGAAAGTCATCAATACTATGGTTTTTAAGGAAAACACTTTAAAAATTTTAAGTTATAATGTAATTTAAACTTGTTAATGACTCCTTACTTTTTGGGGACATGTTAAAAGCTACAAGTTTTTCTTCCAACACGATGAACTCAGGCACACTCTCCCTAGGGGCTCACATGTCCTATAGTCTACTTCTGGCATTCCCCTAGATTTCCCTTTCAAGGCAGGATGGCTTCAGAAGTCACCAAAAGCTTGGTCTGGTCAGTTCGCTCTGGGCTGGGAAGTTCAGCTGGGAAGCTGGGTGATGACCACCCCAAGGATTTGTCAGTAATTGAAATCCTCCTCTGCTCATGGCTGTGCTAGGGAGTCTGGTCTCAATGTGCTTTTTATTTTAATGTATTGGTCTGCAATCGGTTACTTTTCATTTTGGCTTGAAGAATGTAGTTGTTGCCAGTGGCATTTTGCTGACTGGCTAGGTTGAAGCAATCTCTCTCACCAATCCTGAAAGATGGCTAAAACTTGGTTATGGGGAGCAGTATCAGAAATATTTTTCAAATTTGGTGAGTGAAAATGAGATTAGACAGCAGGATTGTTTTTGGACAAATAAAAAATTGAATTGAAAAGACCACCTTGCTTATTGTTGCACAAAATAAGTGCCTGTAAATGCTATTCTTTGACAGGAATAAATGCTATTCCTGTCAAAGAATAGCATTACAGTTCCAATCCAGAACAACATGCTTATGTGTCATTGACACTCATATGAACTTTTCAGTGAAAAATGGGACAGAAAGAGAGTTAAAACTAAACCACTCCCATGGCTAACTCGAACTCAAGGGTCGTTCTAGAAGGCTCTTCCTCTTGGTCAAAGGCTGAGTGGGCAAAAGTGTCTCCTGTAAGATTGTTTTCATGACACTTGACACCTGAAGGGAGGGTTTTGTGTCAACGGTCCTGCCCTGTGAGAGGCTGCAGCAGATCTGACTGAGTGAGGCCAACTTCTGAATCCTGTTGCCTGTAGATGAAGCTCTTGCAAGTGACAAAACATTACAGTTTACAAATAAACTCAGAGGAGAAGAGTTTTGTAGGCTTGTTGTTTGAACAAAGAAATAGGATGAGCATTCCAAGTCCAAAGACTCAGAACCAAAAATATTTCAATAATCTGAAATTTTGAGCATCCATAGAAAGCTAGCAATGATTAGTTTCAGGTGAGATCATGTGACAGGTTGCAGCAAAAACATAGTCACATTAAATAATAGCTTATAAAGCTGCCTTCAGTATAGAGTGTATATAATATATAAATGAATTGTGTTTAGACTAGGATTCTATCCCAAGAAATACCATTTCATATACATATGCAAAATATCCAAAAGTCTATTTAAGTCTGAAATCTAAAGCACTGTATGTCCCTAGCACTTTGATAAAGGATATTCTAATTGTACTTTAAATAACTGACTCCTTACGACCATTCTACAGATTACGTTTTTGAAGAACAAAGAAACAAGGTAAGAGTGCTTGAGTGCTTCACAGTAAATATGACTCAGGATTCAACTCACCTCTCCTCTGTCTCTACATGGGAACTGAGGAAGCTGCCAGCTAGCTTAGAGCCTTCTAACCGTGAAGTCATCACCATGGGGCATTGACATTTTTGGCTAAACTCAAATCTGCTAGATAGAAGCCAAAATGCAAACAAAACAAAACAAAAACCAACAGCAAAAAAACCCCAGTCCCTGTGCACTAGAATGTTGTTTGCTGATAAATGTTTCATGTATGTGTTGCACAATGCAGCAAACACTAGCTTGCTGTGGCTACTGAACACTTTAAATGCAGGTTCTGAGACTAAGGAACTCTGAATTTTGTTAAATAAAGCTGGGCTTTCATTATAAAGAATCACATGTGGCCAATGACTGCCATTTGGGCGACATGGAATTAGATGACCTCATGATTTAAATGATCCCTGGGGTCATCATTTAACTGCAGCAGAAACCTGGCATGTTCTAGCCCGATGTCTTCATCTATTTCTCTCACTAGACATTTTTAAATAACATGACGACTTCCACTCTACTTGGGATTTGATACCTTTGCTAGAAAATTCATCTAATATCTCATTCTCAGGTGTTATGATCTGGGGATGAAGTGTGGGTTGGGCAGAATAATAAACATATTCATTTTTCTCTGGGGTTATTTCCCAACCTCTGTCTGAGTTCTTGTAATGCCTGTGACCTTTTAGGGCTCCAAGTGTGGCTACTACATCCACGGAGCCACCGGCTGTGAACACCACACTGCCATGCTGTAAATCAGAGGATGCTCTCCCTCACTGACAGTGCTCAGTTGTTGGCCTGGATCCCTTCCCTAGGTCTTGGTCACCAGTCTCTGGTGCCAGCAGCCTGCTTGGTCTCAGACTTCAGTCTCTGTGCTTCTCAACAGGCTCTTTGCCTGTGTTCTTTTCCTCACATCATTGACTGTCTTTAGAAACAGTGTCCACAGAGTCACTTGATTTGGGTTTGACTCTGTGAATTAGATTATTGATCCTCTTTGGGAAATTTGTGCATCTGAGGAACAGAAAAAACAAGATACCATCTTCTAACTTAAAGGAAAAAAAAAACTTGATTTTAAGTTATTTATCTTACCTGCTGAGCAATCGGGTTATCTCTCTGTTTACTCCAGCCCCCTTTCTACTTTTATCTAGCTACCTATCCCCAGCATTTGGTTTGTGCTAAATAGTTACACAATAAATCTTGGTTGAATGAAAACTTTTTTCAGAATGGAATTTTTATTAAACTTTAAGATTTTTTTCATTATACCCTTAAGGACCAGTAAATGCAAAAATACTGTGTACTAGGATAATTAAGCATTTTTACTACTGGTGGAAGCTAGAAAATATGCTATATTCTACTGACTTTGTTAATCTAATAGCAACTCCAAAAGCACAAATGAGATTGAATTGGCATGGTTTAATTTCAGGAATTCTTTCATTCATTATAACTCTTCTTAAGCGAATTACTAAATTTCATTCTCATGTGTGGAAATATTTTATCATAAAATATTGAGCTGAGGGCAAATGGAAGCTGTAGATTATGTGATGACTGTGCTCAGCATTTCAAATTAACTTTATCTGAGTTTAAACAAAAGGACAAGAGGATTAAATACGGGTTGAGCAGAATACTAAGTTATTTGCAATGTGACTCATATATACAAGGAAAACTCCAAACAAGGTAGGAAGCAGGGAAATAAAGATTATGTTGACTTCAAGGTCCTTAGTGAACATGACTCCTGTTTCCTAATATATATCAAAGGCTTTACTGCTACATATTACTGCTTATTCTAAGGATTTAGCACAAACTCTACTTCACGTTGGATACTATATAACTTATACTTCTCTGGGCAGTTAAGTGGTATTCTATGACAAAAATGCAGTTTCCTTCAGGCCTGGTATATTAATTTAACACATTATAAAGTAGGTGAACTCCTTAAAAATTATAAAGTAGGTGAACTCCTTAAAAATTTAGTCAACCTTGTAGGAAATACAGAGTTCATGCTGGACCAAATTCTGATTCATAACACATCTGAAGATGATAAGTAAGTTCTATTACAAAGGGTAGACAAACTATAAAGTCAAATTGATCTGCAGTGGGATTGGCTTTGGGGATTCCTGGTTGACTGCTCTATGAATCTACTGCTTATGGAAATGGCGTTGCTGAGCACAGTGAATCACTGGACAGGGCAGATTCGGGTACAAGAAACTTCAAGAACTAAGTTTTGACTACAACAAACTGAGCAGTTTTATTGGTTCAACTATGATATTGGTTTCTGAAATGAACAGACCAACAAATTAGTAACAAGGGCCATGGGCAATGGTTCCTTCATGGGGAGATGTGGTTTTCCAGTTACATGGGATAATTAACCTTTCTGTCGAAACTTAACCTTTACACAGGTGACTTTCCACGTGAACTTCATACAGCCCTTGCTTTCAAACATGACCATTTTCCGAACTGGTCTGAGCATCATCTCTAAACATTCAGGTAGAACCTAGTTTTAAAATTCATAGTTAATAATTTCTATTAGGAAAATAAATCCCCATGAAGAAAAATTGTCTTGTAAGAAAAGACTGAGGTAAAATGATTACAAAACAGCACAGGCTGGGTGGCATAGGAAGTGAATAGACTTTGGAATCAAACAGACTGGGGTGTAAATTTCAATTCTATCACTTAGTAGTAATATAATCTTGAGCAAACATATTCCTTCCTTCCTTCCTAAAAAACAAAGGTAAGAATAATTACTCCAGAAACTTCAGAAACAAAAGCAATATGATAGCAACAGCTGTCAAACACAGGCCCACAGAGCTATCTTGGCAAGCTTTAACTCTTCTTATATCCTTTTTATTTTTTCTTCCCCCTTCATTCATATTCTTATTGTCATTATTGTTACCACAATTCACTATGACAGTCAGTTTTAACTGTTAACGTCACATCATCTGGAACCATCGGGGAAGAGCTTCCATGAGGCACTGTCTATACGGGTTGGTCTATGGGCATGTCTATGGAAGAGCGTCTAATTTACCTGATGTGAGAAAACCCATTTAATTGATGTGGTTGGCACTGTTCCCTAGGCATGGACTCCTGAACTATATCAGAAAGAAGAAGTTGAGCTGAGCTCAAGCAAGTGAGCATGCATTCACCCCTTTCTTTTTGATCTGGTGGGACTGTGGATGTGACATGAATAGCTGTTTGAAGTTTCTGCCTTATCTTTCCCACAGTGATGGACCATAACCTGGAATTGTTAAGCAGAAGCAGACTGCTCTCTCCCACAAACTGCTGTCTTGTCAGGGTATTTGATCACAGCGGCAGAAATGAAACTAGAGCAGTCACTATCGCACCGAGGAGGATTCAGCATGGGAAGGAAACACAAGGTTCTTAATGTACTGCTATCTAATGAGCATCCACCTTGGAAGCAGGGGCTTGTGTGTTCCAAAAAAAGCCAGTTCCTCATTCTGGGTCACAGATGAGGAAATCAGAATGAAAGTAACATAAGAATTTATGTGCTAGTAATGAGAGGGGAAAAAAGATAGAATCTAAAACCAATAAAGAAAAAGATGAAAATAAGTTCTTATCTAGCAACAATTACAATGAATATAAATGTCTTAAGTTCTCCAGTATAAAGACATGCTTTCTAAATGGATGAAAAAACAGGATCCAGCTGCTTACAAAAGAATGGTTTTATAGAGAGGCTGACTGTATGGGAAAATGCTGAGAAAAGAAAGAGAGTAGACCAACTGTATGTACCTAGATAAACAGACTAAATTTTAAGAAGGTAAAAAGATTCAAAAGATCACTATAGTTAAAGATTTGGCAAGAGGACGTAAGAGTTACAGATACATAAAAATATATGCATTCAAAGATTAACTGAAGGGGAAATTCCATGATGTAGCTTCCGGGAGGGCACTGGCCATGAGGGAGTGCGAGCATTTGGTGATGAGGCTTTTCTGAGTCGTCTACACTGTAGTTGTAAGAAATAATACAGAATAGAAAACAATGGATGAAAAGTGGCATCTGAGTGGCTAGATGGAGACAGTTGCAAGAAGAAGAAGAAGAAGAAGAAGAAGAAGAAGAAGAAGAAGAAGAAGAAGAAGAAGAAGAAGAAGAAGAA
>CAJQZJ010034457.1:1227623-1238966 GCA_907164525.1 Lophiomys imhausi | reverse complement strand
AGGGATGTGGGGCTGCTGTGCGTTTGTTTCAGTGTCGGGTGTAGGGAAGTGGGGCTGCTTCCGACTGTGCTCAGCAGCTGACTGATTTGTCTCGTGCTCTAGCACAAGTGCAGTTTTAACAGCTGCAGATAATCTCTGCAGTTGTGTGACACTTGGAATTCTGGGAGTTTTTCAGAGGATAGATAGCGAGGCCCCTGAGAGGTGGTCAGTGGTTGATGGTCTTTTAGGGAGGTCGCCTGCAGTTTGTTAGTAGCTGTGGTCAAGGAAGAAACAAAAGGAACGAAACTAGATTCAGGGATTTTCCTAATTCCTCTCTCCCCTCTATCCTTGTTCTCTCCTAGTTAGTGTTAGGGGGTGAAACCAGGACTGTAAAGGGTGGGAAAAAGAAGAACTCACAAAGTAGCAAAGGCCAGCTGCAGTCATGACAACCAAAGCAACACTAAACAGAAAGAACACTTTTGGAGGCGCCATGTTTCCTTCAGTGCTACAGTGGCAGAGACAGCTTGGCACTGGTACAGAATCAGACATGAGACCCCATAGCCTGGAGAACTATGAAATTAGGTTCATATCTTTCAACCCATCAACAAACCAAATTAGAACACAGAGTCTTGTGTTACACAGCTTTTAGGCAGAAGCAGTTGGATCTCGGTGAGTTCAAGGACAGCCTGACCTACATAATGATTTCCAGAGTATTACACGGTCAGACCTTGTTTCAAAAAACAAGCAAAATAGATCTAAGACTTGAATTAAAAACCTAAAGGTACTAGAAGAAAACATATCAAAAATACTTCACAGTATAGCTAGAGATAGGAACTTTTTCAATAGGTCTCTGATAGCACAGAGAATAACCCCAAGAATTGACAAATGGGATTTCATGAAATTAGAAAGCTTTGAATAACAAAGGGAACCACAATACACAGTTTATAGAATGGGAGAAAATCTTCCCTAGCTGTATGTCAGATATAGCATTAATACCCAAGAACTGCAAAAATTAAACAAAACCCTACCAGTCAGAAAAAAACCAAAACAAAACAAAAACAGGCTAAAGAACTGAAGAGGTAGTTTTCAAAGGAAGACGTCCACGTGGCTAATAAACACGTAACATTTTTTTGTGGGCTGGGACGAAGACTCAGCCAGCTGGCTGTGTAAGCAGGAATGAATACCTGAGCTCAGATTTCCGTAGCCTACGAACATACCAGGAGTAAATGTCTGTATTTCCAATGCTAGAGGCAGTGGTGGTGGACCCAGTGGATCGCTGAAGCTCGTTGGACAATTCAGCCAAATCAAGAGTCATATATGCAGTGACAAACTGTGCTAGTTCACACTGATTGCCATCTTGCTGGGACTGAGAGACACCTAGAAGACAATGCTCTGAGCATACCTGTGAGGATTATCATAATTGAAGTATGAAGACCCACTCTGATTGTGGGTGGTGCCAGTCCTTGGATTACAGTCCATGGCTAGGTAAAAGGAGAAAGTCAGCCGAATCTGGTCATTTGCCCCTGTTTTTTTGAGTGTAAATGCAGTGGGACTGGATGTCTCATGTACCTTTGAACTGTGAGCCAACTTAAACACTTCCTTCCTCAGGTGGCTTTTGTCATAGTAACCAGACAAATAACTAACACAGAAACCCCGACTCAAAACTAAGAATGATTGAAAAAGGGTACTTGATATTGACCTCTGGCCTCTATACACATAGACACACATATGTGCACTCATAAAACAACAACAACATCAACAACACACACACACATGCTCAACATCCATCAGAGAAATTCAAATTACAACAATGGCAATTACTTTGAAAGTTCATCTTCCTCCAGTCAGAATGGCTACATCAAGAATGCAAATGATAATGTGAAGATACTGGCAAAGAGAAATAATTTACCATTTCTTGGAGGGAGGGCATATAAACTAGTGGACACCTATGCAAACAAATTTGGAGGCTTCTCAATAAACTAAAAAACAGAACGATCAGAGGATCCAGCCACACTACTCCTGAATATATACCCAAGGGATTCTATATTCTACAATATTCTACATCCATGTTTGTTTCATTCACAATAGCCAATAAATAGGATCATCCTCGATGCTTATCATCAGATAAAGGAATAATAAAAAATTAGCACATATATACAATGGAATTTTACTTATCCACAGAGTAAAACGAAATTCTGAAATATGCAGGGAAATGGGTTGATCTGGAAATTATTACTTTAAGTGAGGTCATTTGAAAAGACTACACTCTCCTATGCACCCTAACTTTAAATTTCATGTGTGTGTATATGTGGGAATGAGGGTGGGTATGGGTCATAAAAATGGAAAGAGGACCACAAGAGAGGGACAAAGACATCCTAAAACCAAACAGTAGGTGAATGTGTATGTGTGCCTGACTGTGTGTGAGTGCATGTGCACATGGATACACACACGCGTGTGGAGGTTTGAGGTTGATTGCTCATGGGCTTATACATTCAGGCAGGGTCTCTCATGAACCTTCTGGAGTTCACTGCTTTGACCGGTCTGGGTAGTCAGCTTGCTATGGGGTATTTGTCTTGGGTGGTGGGATTACAGCTGAGCCATCAAGTCCACCTGGAGTTTTATGCAGGTTGTGGGGGGTCTGCGCTCTGGCCTTCACACTCTAGGATAATATTTTACCCATCTATGTGTATAGAGGCCAGAGGTCAATATCAAGGGTCCTTTTTCAATCATTCTTAGTTTGGAGTCAGGTTTTCTGTGTTAGTTATTTGCCTGCTTGCTATGGGAGACACACTGCTATCTCCCTAATCTCCAAAATATTTTATTTATTTATTTTGGATATAAGGTTTCACTATGTCATCCCAGTTTCTGTA
Organism: Lophiomys imhausi; assembly: GCA_907164525.1. Lineage (NCBI taxonomy): Eukaryota > Metazoa > Chordata > Mammalia > Rodentia > Muridae > Lophiomys > Lophiomys imhausi. The sequence goes on along the minus strand of CAJQZJ010034457.1, from coordinate 1,236,117 downwards.
GAACTTGTTCTGTAGACCAGGCTGGCCTCCAATGCATAGAGATCTTTCTGCCTCTGCCTCCTGTGAAAAAATATTTCCTTGGGGGAGGAGAGATTAATAGAAAACATGTGATAGGATTAGAAAGAGACTACGAGTGTGAGTAGAAGGGAGGGGTCGAGGAGGATCAGCAAAACAAGTTATGCAAATGAAAACGGCCACTTTGCATACTAATAAGAGGTAGTGAAATAATACATCCATTCAACATCAGACCACCTACACCCAGAGCAAACTGTAATGGATGTACCAAGGGACTGCAATATAAGAACAGCAGGGAGCTTCACCACACCTCTTTCTGAAATGGGTTTCCAGACAGAAAAATCAGCAAAGAAACATTAGCTTTAAGCTGGGCTCCCAAGGAGCCCTGCATTCAACAATCACAGAAGACACGCATATAATTCCACATGGAACAGTCGCTAGGAGACAGTTGTTGTCGGGCTTTCACAGATGTTAGAGATTTGCAACCCATCAAGTCTCCTTTCCCACCACAAAAAACTAGAAAGCAGAAACTTTACACTTAAATAACTTGCTTCCAGTTAACCAATGGGTCAATGAATAAATTAAAAGAGAAATAGAAAAGTTTCTTTAGGCAAGTGGGAAGTAGAAGCACAGTACTCCCAAGTACTTGGGACGTGGTGGTTGAATGAGCGGCCTCCATCGTTCTAGACCCAGTCCTGCTCACTCTCTCGGCCTGCTGCCCGGAGATCAGGAACTGAGCTCTCGGTGGTTACTGCTCCAGTGCCTACCTGCCATGATGACCATGGGCCAACTCTGAAACTGTAAGCAAGCCTCCAGTTATGCTTCCTTTTCTAAGGTGTCTTGGTCGTGGTGTCTCTTCATAACAGTAGAACAGTAACTAGGACAGGGTGTATCAAAAGCGGTTCTAGAAAGTAGGACTGAAGTAATGAGCGTCTGCATAAAAAGGAAGAGTTCAAATGAATAACCTAACGTTGGACCTCAAGAAAGTAATCAGATGGGAAAAACAGCCCGAATGACATGATCAGAGGAAATGAGATAATGAATATCAAAGTACAAGTAGATGAAACGCAGACAAGGGGAATCATGCAAGGCCACGGACAAGTAATTACAAACAATGCTCAGCTAGGGAAGGAGAGACAAAGCAAACAAATTCTGAGACTGAATAAATGTAGAGACAGTGCAGCCAATGCTGTAACAGCACGAAGGATGACAGTAGGGGACTGTGATAGTAAATGCTGATTGTAAGCTGGCAGGATCTATAATCACTGACCGCACAAGCCTCTGTGTGGACCTGTGAGGGAGGTTCTACCGTGGGCTAATTGAGATGACAGGGCTCGCTTTGCCCTGGCTGGAGCATAGGCTGCATGAAAAGGAGAAAGCAAGCTGGATATGAGCTGGATATGAGCACTCTTTACTTTCTACTGGACTGAATGCAATGTAACAGCCATGGCTTTCTTACAGCGATGGGCTGTGCCCTGGGCAAAAGGCAGAACAACCTCTTTTGCCCCTCTGTTTTTTTGTCATGATATTTTGTCATAATAACAGGAAAAGTAACTGAGACAGTTATTAAAACAATTTGGATAATCCAAGAATTTGATGAGTTCTTGGAGACATAACCTACCAAGATCAAATTATAAAGAAATAAAAAAATGTATAGTGCAATTACAAGTTGAATAAATTATTAATAAAAATCTTCCATAAGTAATTGCTTTAAAAGAGGAGAACCTAATGGTGCCATTGCTGAATTACATTCAACATACAAAAAACAACCAATTCTTCTCAAATTATTTCAATTGAAGAGGATGGGGTATTTACAAACATGTCTTACGAAGTTCCCAAATCAAACACAATAAATAAATAAAATTAGAAATCTTCGACACCCTTGAAAAATACAGACAGAAAATTTCTTAAAATTCCAGCACATGAAAACCAGCAGCACATCAAAGAGATTGTTTATCATGAAAAACTGATTCTTTTGAGGCATGCAAGGATGCCTCAACATATGCAAATCCATAGCTGTGGTACCCCTCTCACAATTAGCAAAATTAGACAGAAAACATATTATCATTTCAGTAGCTAAAAAACAAAAAACAAAAAACCAACCAACAGTCAAAAATCAACATTGCTTCATATAAAACCTTCTAAAATTGAATAAAGAAGGATCATATCCTACCTACTACAACAGAGACTCCCAACGACAAAGCACAGCTAATATATGGAACACAAGGGTGTGGAAGCTTCCTTAACATCTGGAACGAGAGAGGCATGGCCATTTTTATCACTTATCTTCAACAAAGGATGACAATTCTTGGCCAGAACAACTAGGTGAAAGAAAAAAATGGTATCAAAACTGGAAAGGAAATAAGCTAAGTTGTCCCTATTTGTAGCTGACAGTCTTACATAAAAACCTTAGAGACTCCATTAAAAACGGTTAGGCCTAATAAATGAATTTAGTAAGGTTTCAGGGAAAAAAATGAACAAACAAAAAATCTATAAATTATCACATATGACCAGTAAACCATTTAAAAAAGAAATTAAGAAGATAGTCCCACTTACAAGAGCCGAAGTAATATTTAGGAATAAATTTATGCAAAGAGGTAAAATATCCCCTCAGTGAAAATGATAAAATATTGATGAAAGAAATTGAAATAGACACAGATGAATAGAAAGATCTGATGTCAATAGATCAGACACGTAAGTATCAATGCGTTGAGATTTTTCTGGTCCCATACAAATTTCAGAATTGCTGTGTTCTGTCTATTTCTGTGAAAAGTATTATTGGTGTTTTGGTAGGAGTTGCATCAGATCTGCAAATAAACCATAGCTATTTGTCTGATCCATTGAGCATCAGTGAAAGCTGGGTCATCAAAAGCACAGCACAGCACTGGCATGGGGACACACCTGGCACGGGAGATCAGAATAACCTAAGAACTTTTATACACAGCTCGTTTTGACGGAGGTCCAAGGAAAGATTCTTAAAGAAACGGTCTTGAGAAACTGAATGCTCACAGATAGAAGAATATAGACCCTTATCTAAAATTAACTCAAGATGGATTAAAGACCCTAAATGCTATGAAATAACTTGAAAAGAACATGGGGGAGGGGGGAGTCTTTACACTGACCTTGGCAATGACCTTTGTGAACTAATCTCAGAAACACAGACGGCAAAGGCCGAAGACAGAGAAGTGGTCACATCTGACTAAGTAATAGCCCTCCACACAGCAAAGGAAAACATTGGAAAGTGCGTAGACAGCCGACCCATCTGGCCAGTAGTTGGTTTCCAGAATTTGTAAGGAACTAAAACACTTGTGAGGAAACAGACTCAAAAACCCTGTTTGGAAATGAGCAAAAGACAAACATTTTCAGAAGAAGACATGAATGTGGCAAAGAAGTATCCAAAACATGTTCAGTAGCCAGAATTTGTCAGACAAATGTAAAGAAAACTAAGTTGAGGTTGCACTTATACTTGATAGGACAGTTATTGTCATCAAAAAAGGAATAAATAAGTGTCAGCAAAAACCAGGAGAAAAGAAACACTACATTTCTGCCGAGAATGTAAATTTGGAGAGCTATCATAAAAAAAGTATAGGATTTCCCTAAAATAGTAAGAGTGGAACTACTGTAGTAGTGTTTCTGCACATGACCAGTAAGTCATTCGGACCTTCAACATATAAATGTGATTTAGAGAGACATCCTCAAAGCACTGATTATTACAATAATATTCACAACATCCAAGATGCCCATTGACATATAAATCAATAAAGGAAATATGATAGACATACAATGGCCATGGGAAGAATAAAATCATCTGTGATAACATATATAAACCTGGAGAACACAATGTAAGGAATAATAACTCACTAGGGGATGGAGGAGGGAGCTGGGGGGGGGGAAGAGGAGTGACTACATAGTCCTGAGATTACTTCTACAAGAGACAGAATGTCCCGAAATTGTTCTGATGGCCGACAGTTCTGTGAACACATTTGAAATCATCAGATTATAGATGTAGGTTGGAGAATTGTGTGACATGTGGGTTGTGTTTTGTTCACATCTGTTTCTGCTGTTGGTGTGCTCTCTGGTAGGCAGCTGAAGTTTGAGTGGCGGTGCGGCCTATGGGTCTTATTTTTCAATAAGTCTCATAAGCCCTACTCCTTACTGTGGAGCCAAGTGGTTGTTGGTAGTTGCTGGAGGAAGGTAAATCACCGTCTTTTGAGGATGTGGCCACTTTTAGGATTCCCATCAGTGGCTAGCCCCTTTCCCATGCACGTAAAGGCAGCACCAACCAAATTAAGTCACTCATAAAACATTTTTAAAAATGAGAAAAAAAAGAAGAAAAGAAAGAAGCCACGAGAACCACAGTTTATAACCAAATTTGACAGCATCTGTAGGGTGGAAGATGCAGGACATCGGGTCACAGCAGCCTTTACTGAGCATGCAAATAGTCATAGTATTTGGATGATCCTTCCCATGTGACCAAGGAAGGAGTGTTACTGCATGGACAGGAAGAACTTTGCAGTTGCTACAATTCTACCCTTCTCTATGATGAGGAGGTCTTTCCAGAACTCAGTTTATAAATAGATGACTTTGGGTGACTTTTCTATCTCAAACTGTTCAAAAAATAAGTAAATAAATAAAAAGCAAGAGGTGAGAGAAGATAAAGCAACAAGAAGAAGGAACATGGCGGGGCACTATTCTCTTCTTCGTGCATGGGAGGCAGAGGTAGAAGTAGAGGGCAGTATATGCTTAACTCACATGTCAGATAGATCAGGTTTGTTTTTAGTAAAATCAGTGAAGGAAGATATTAAGGTCTCTCTCAATACAGCTACAGCCTTCCAAGGACTTCCTGATTCTTATGCTGGGAAGCCTGGTGATGTTTGTTGGGGCATGGGAGAAAGGAGACCAGGTAGGCCTGCTGGTCAAAGATCTGCTGTTGGAGAAGACACGGGATCACCGTTTCAAATTCCCCACTCAGAATTAGCCACAGTGGTCAGTTACTCAGATTACAGATTGAACCTAATAAGTAACAGTTGGTTTTAGGATTATTTTCTTAAAGTAGCATGGAAGTCCAAGTACATATTTTCAAAGCATTAAAGTTCACAGGAGACATTTTCTACTGATAGTTTGGTTCATTGTCAGAAGCCAAGACCCTCGCCTCTCACCCTCACCCCCTACCTTTCCCCACCTGCACAATGTCCCCTGCAGCTTCATACTGTCTGGCAACTGCAAAGTTCTGGGTTGGCAGTTACAGATTGATTCAAAGCAGTGTACCGTGTCTTCTGAGGAAAATAGGTAGACCACACAATGTTCCAGGGCACAGGCCAAGAAGATTCTGTACTTTCCCACCACCTGGCCCCTCTCACCTCCTCGCCTTGTAAAGCATATTATAAAAAGGCGCTTTGCGCTCAAATACACGGCTCTTGACAAGCAATTGCTTCCTTGAGTCCTTTCCCTCTCTCGCCCGTTCTTTTTTCAGGTTGAGGTCCTCCTCGCCCCCACGAATTACTAGGACCCGCGGGTCGGGTCAGTTCATGAGATCACCTGGCACAAAATAAAATGCTGTTGTTGTTGTGTGTGTGCGCACGGTAACTGCACAAGTCAAATGTGGAAAAGCAACGCTCATGGCAATTTTTGGCCTATGGATCTGATTTTTCATAAGTTGCAGCACACATCCCTCTTGGAGAGTTCTTGCTTCTGGTGGATTTGTTTCACCTTCTTTGTGAATGTCTTGGAGAGAAGGCAGTATGAAGGGGAAAAATTAGCTATTTATAGACGTTTTTTGACTAAAAGTGTCTGCTCAGCGTGCTGTGGAATATTTCCAAGAGGTGGGAGAACAGGAAACCATCTAAAATCAAGTGGAAGGCTGGAGGAGTGTTATGGGGGAATGAGTCTGCAGGGGACTCCTTTGAAGAAAGCTTAGGTTTCATTTGCAAACAAATGACAGTTACTTTTCCTGACACTCAGAGAAACCAGCTAAACGTCTACTAGTTAACGAAAGAAGAGGATGGGGGAGAATTAAAAACTCCACAAATTCTTCAAGCATTATAATAAGAAGTTGGATTCCCTTAAAGGAGTTTTAAAGGGGAGCACTTCTCTCTACACCTAATCCTGGATGGAAGAGTTGCCAGCTAGATGATGCCCATGGAACACGTGGCAAGCAGGTGGGTTTCTAAGAATAGAATGCAGCTCCCTGTGACCTACCAGGGTCCTGCTGAGACTAGAGGACAATCCTTATCATTGCTCACCTTCATTTTTATAATGATAACAAAACAACACGGAGAGATCATTTGCTTCAGCTTTTATAGGCAGGGAACAATCCCATGAAATTCTGTGTGCATCTCCTGGGTTTTGCTCCCACTGTTTGGTTGGTCACAGGAAGCAAGTGTGGTAGGAAGGCTTTAGACTGTCTGCCAAGAGACAGATGGCTGCTGAGGAAAGCTCAGGCTTTGGATGGTTTTGTAGGGAGGAGGTCCTAAGATGGGCATGCCTTCAGCATGTGCTTGCTCTTTGGAATTCGACATCCTTGAAACAATGATGTGCCTGGCTTCAAAGAGTGGGAAGGCTGGGTTCGAACCTTAGGCAGGAGCAGTGGAGGATAATGTCTGGGACCTGCTACCACCACCCTCTAGCTGTTGTGAAGCTCACACCTGTCGGGAGGAGACACTCTCAGAGAACTCGTTAGGCCCATCAAGGATGTGCTGGAAGGGCTGGGTTGAGTTACCATGCAGACATATCCCACAGCTGTTGCTGCATTAAACCCATTTTGTTGATTTATCAGGTTGCCTGGAATAAGGCAGTGCGGGGTTGGCTGACTAGAGCTATAAAGGTAAAAGCAAGGCTCACGTGATCAAACAGGTGAACAAGCCAGAACTGTGTTCCACCAGCAAATGTTGAGCTGAATGAAAATCTGCCCGACTGAGGCTAAGATACTCGAACTGGCCCTTTGTAACCCTATCACTTATAGTCACAAGTTTATGTGTTTAGTTGGCAACTGGCAAAGGAAGTGTCCATGTGGTGGTTAAAAACTATTATTTTCTTACATGGGGTAAGGAGGAGGTGGGGTGGGATGGGGAGGAGGTTTCCCTGTCCATGAAATCAGACATGCCTATGCTAACCTTGTTTAGATTGAGCAAAACAGAAAGGAAAGGAAAGGTGTGACTATACACGAAAGAGAGAAAGGATACAAATTATCTTAGTGGCTGAGCATGTATACTCTGAAAATCTTTCACACTATAGTTTTAATTCATTTCCTAAATTCAGGGCTCAACTTTCTTCCCTACACCTGAAACAAATATCATATCTTCACGCCATTTTAGAAGGAGTCCAGTGAGGTAGGATGCCAATGATAACATCAAAGCGTGGTTGAGCAAGTGAAGGCAATGCTTCCATCAGCTCGACTCTACTGCCCCCTACAGTTAAGTACAGGAGACACTAAACCTACCTGCGGTTCTTCAATAGATTCTATTGGAATCACTGCAGGTGTCATCAAAATCTCTTGGGTTGATGCCAGAAATAATCACTTTACAGAGTCCTTCAATGTCATTCTTGTGCACATAATGTTGTGGGAACTCTCTCTAAATTGCAATGTACAGAGATATTCAACAATATATAACTATTAAAATGGTCCTATACATTTTACATGGGATACAGCTGTAGTGACTTGTACCCATGTAGATACCATGTTGACTTGTGTCAGGTAGTGTTGCAAACCTTACAGGCAGATCTTTTCCTCAGCTACCCATTCTGTAGTTCTGGACACATGATCAAGATCAGTTTCAGCCTTTTGTCTTTCCAGCGTACAGTTCTCTTAGCTTCTGTGCAGTTGCCCCAATTTAATATATTTGTTCTCATTGTCCTAATGTATACTATCCTACATATCAGTATATGTGTGTGTCACTTATATATGCCATATATATGTGTTACACCACATGTCCCTCTGAAACTTTAGATAGTTATGTCAGTTTTTGTCCTGATGAAGTGAGGCAAAAAATATTGAACTGCCAAGACCTGGAACATGCTGGGGAGAAGCACATATTTATTCTCCAGACTCCAGACCCTGAGCTCTAAATGTTGGATATAAAGATCATGTATCCAGAAGTGGATCTGTTCTGCTCTGTTTGTCCTCTTCTGGGCCATAATGCACCCCTAAAAAAGCCATTAGGATGCAGAAAGGATCGATCTGTAACAGGAGAAACATATCTTTTTTTTTTCTGGAGGTAGAAGAGTTAAAAATATTACCATGGGGCCAGTGAGATGGTTCAGCAGATAAAGGAACTTGCTGTGCAAGCAGAAAAATCTGAGCACTATCCCAGCAGCCCACAGAGGAAGGGGACAACGCAGACGTGGGAGTCATCTTCTGATCTCCACCTGCATCTGGTGTACATGTGCACTCGCATCCGCACACAGACACACTGCCATCACACACACACAGTCATCACACACACACACAGCCATCACACACACAGACACACAGCCATCACAC
>CAJQZJ010034457.1:1199671-1224281 GCA_907164525.1 Lophiomys imhausi | reverse complement strand
CACACACATACACACACAGACACACACACACATACACACACAGACACACACATACACACACACATACACACAGACATACACACACATACACACACACACACCCACACACATACACACACAGACACACACATACACACACATACACACAGACATACACACACATACACACCCACACACATACACACACAGACATACACACACAGACATACACACATACACACACACATACACACACACACACACACCTGGAATAAGAAACAGTTGTATTCTGCCATTCACACATCACCTTAAGTCCCATAATGCCATGATCTCAAGTGCACTGGGCTTTAAAGATGAATCTTTCTCCAAAAGCCATGGTGAACCTTGATTTGTCCTCTTTAAATGTCATCACCTAAGTGGTTCTCAAGAGAGACCAGAAAATCGGAAATCAAGCCCACGGTCACTCAGTGACCCAAGGCTGCATTTTTTTCCTTTCCACTCTCCTAACCAATGCTGCCTCTGTAATCAGTGGGTTGAAATTCTGTGAGATAAGCAGACTTACACAGAAACTGTTAGCTGTGGCTTGTTAGGTGGGTTTTATGTTGCTCTCAGCGATATCAGAACATCTAGTTGTTGCCCAAGAATAAAGAAGTTTCCTTTAAGAGGGCTTCCCTGTACCTTGTGATATCCCTCTCCCACGGCGGAGTCTTTCTGGATTCCCAGTATCTTAGGGCGTTTTGCTAATAGTTTTTCTCTGTCTATTAATAGGATGGAGGCACTAGTGAGAACTGGGGAGAATCAGAGCAGAGGGCAGTGAGTGGCAGAATTCCCAGAGTTCTGTAGCTGGTCATGGCCTCCACATGCCAAGTTCTCACCTGACTGGAGTAACCTCACCCTTGTCTCTCCAGTGGGGAGGCATCTTGTCTAAGATAAGGGACAACTAGGAAGAGCCAAGCCACATGTAAAATGTACCCATGGTCCTTAGGAACACAAATTAAAAATAAAGAAAACTATTAATTAATGTGGCTGATAAGGTTTTTAGACAGGGCAGCCAGGCAACACCATAGTTGCGAAAGTCATCAGCAGAACTGGCAGTTTTATAAAATTCATATAAAACAGTTAAAACCGAATTAGTATAATTTAAATTGTTCTCAGACAAGAGGGGACAAAAAAGAGAAAAAAACTCAGCCACAAAAAGAAAACTCCCACTGGGCAAAGATGGAAACAGTTTTGAGAGAGATTTGAAAAATATGTGTACCTGAATTTTAATATAAAAATCTTGAGCTCACACTTGCTAGGGATGCTTTTTAAAGAGATCTTTATGGGATATCATGCAAACAACAGATGAGACAAAAACCAAAACACTCCAAAAAAAAAAAAAAATCCCATCACCCAGAAATTTAAATTCTGAATAGAAACACTAAGCGCTGACAATTCTTGGTCAGGAAAATGACAGTTCACATTCCAATCACCAGCCACTTAACACTGTGTAGCCCCTCAATGTGCACTCCTAGACCAGGGGAAGCAGGATTTTAGGAAGCCTCCGTGCAGAATGGCTTGCAGGCACCTGAGGTCTCCACCTGTTTCTTTCCATCTGTACGTAAATTAGTTTGTTAGCTCTTTCCAGCACACTAGGCATTTTTTTATAGAGACAAAAGAAAATAACAAAACAACCAAACTATCCTTACATTCCCTCCTTTGCAAAAGCCCCTTCCAAACCAACTACTCACATCCATCAGATACAAAGTAATAAAAGAGTTATTTATACCCAAACCTGGTCAGTCCTTCCATTTCTTGAAACTTGCACGCAGACGGAAGAAACCCACTCAGCCTTAAAAAGGTCGATCATGTTGCTGTCTTCATCTCCCAGAGCTCTGGCTTCCTTCCTCCGTCCCTCCCCGAGTACGCTTGCTCCCTCTGTGTGCCTCTCTACTTCTACCGGAGGGGAGAGCTTTCCCTTCCCCTCTCCTGTTTCTGCTGCTGGATGAAGGATGAATACTAAACACACGATTCCAAGGGTATTTTTCTTCTTCTTAGGTGAACAGTTGGAAACCTAAAATCTTTCTCTTCTGAACGGCTTGATATGCCACTCACTCAACACAGAGCATTTATATAAAGAGGCATAAACACGAGAATTGTACTTAAAAAAAAAGAAGAAAAAGAAAACAGCCCTCCCTCCGAGCCTGTTCTGTTTACTTAACTATGAGCACTTACCCTGAGATGTGCCATAAATGCTCTATTCCACATGTATAAAAGCCAACCACATCTCAACTGGGAATTAAACAGTTTCAATGTCTTCAAATCCATGCCCCTGCTCCAGCCCTGAAACAGGCAGTCACTGGCAGCGGTACAGTATTCTCAGAAGCAGACATCTGATTCTTGACATTTAAAAATAACAATATTGGGGAAATGGGGAGCCTTTTTCTTTAATTAGCTAAAACAGCTTGTGAGTGAGCACATATCATCCACTGAGTGTATGGATTGGAATGCACCGTGATTGCGAGAGAGTCCTTGTCAGCTACAGGTTGGACACACACAGACCCCTCAGCACTAACACAGCAGTGGCAGTAGCTGCATATGTTCGTTCTAAGTGAAACACTCTACAGACAGAAAATTTAGTATTTAAGTTCTATTATTTAGTGAATGCTTATTAATGTTAATTAGCAAATTAATTCACTAAATAATATTAATTAGTGGATATTAATTCAGTTTTCAATCAAATTAGGGATTTTGCTTTTCCTTCCACTGGCAGCCTACTTTCACATTTACATTCTTTTACAGGCATGGACATGTCACAGGTCAAAGGCACACACAACTTTGATACAGACTAAGACTAATAATAAAGTGAAACATGCATTAACAACACGTGCATCTGAAGCACGCTACAGAACTGGGCAGACCCGAGGTCAGCTGTTGGCCTCCCTGTCCACTCTGTGCTGTCCTTGTTGCCTCTGTCATAAAGCTAAAGTCAAAGAGGACTCCTGGGAAGAGGAGAGATAAGAGCAGAGGGACACAGGGGGTGATTATGACGGGAGCTGTTAGGCAAATGGATGAAAATATCAATCATCAATGAATATGAATATCACAACAGAAACCCATTTTTGTATGAGAAAAAGTTGTGAAAACGTTTAAAGCAAACACAATGTCTTTCAAAGCTGTTTTGGGTACTAAATGAGGTCTAGCTGGTTTCTAACACATGAAGGACACATGATGTAGGTCTTGTGTCTTCATGTGGCAAAGGGAGGGACTGATCCGGTGAATGGAAAGAATTCTGACTTCAAAGGGCAGAGAATCAGCTCAGCTCACCACATCGCTGTGGGCCCTTGGTCAAGTTATCCAACATAGTTTTCTAAGTCTATTTTTTCCCCTGTGAAATGCTTTTAAAATTTCAAAGAACAAATTAAGTAACATTTGAGAAGCATCTGCTTTCAGCAGGCGATTATGAATCGAGAGTTAGAGGCTTTCCAACTCTTGGAAATTGCTCTAATTAGTACACTGAGATACTCAATTTATGAATTTAAAAAATGTGCAGAGAGATTACAGCTTTCTATTACTAAGTGCCTTGTTTCTCAGTAGATGAAGGAGGCTCCAAAATTTAAAGGATGGCTCCAGCAGCATCTCAGTTGGTGGGAAACAGGGATAAAAGCCGAGCGTTTCTTGAGGAAGGGAGCTTTGGGTGCTAAGCAAATGTTGTGATAGTGATGTTCAGTATCACTCTGAATCCAGCTTTAAATCGCTCAGCACCTAAAGTAGTATGTCTAAAAAACAAAACAACTCTTTTTGTCTCTCCAAATTTGCTTCTAGGAATGGGTTTATATATGTAATTGTCTCACAAGAGTGGAAGGGAGCTGGTTAATTCTATTTTCTGAGAATTCAAGTTCCAGGGGCATCTCCTACTTGCCCTCTCTTCAGAAATATTCAGTTCTTCTCTCCCTTTTGAGCAAGAACATTCCAACCTCAGCACAACGGACAGGAAGAAATTGCTATTATCTGTGTTGACCGTTTGCTAACCTTGCCCTCCTCCCAAAACAGAAATGGCACCATGTTTTCACCTTGAAGGCCATGTAACCAGTAGGAACTCAATAAATGCCAGCTTTTTTTTGGTTTTACGAGACAGGGTTTCTCTGTGTATCTCTGGCTGTCCTGGACTCTCTTTGTAGACAAGGCTGGCCTCGAACTCACAAAGGTCCGCCTGCCTCTGCCTCCCAAGTGCTGGGATTAAAGGCGTGCACCACCATCTCCCGGCTTACCAGCTTTTTTTTTTTTAAAGTAAGTTGCAATGCAGATTTCAGAGTATATTTAAGAGGATAGATACGCATTGTCCAGGATTAATTCTTGCCCAAGATATGAAAGAAAATATTAACTTTTTAAACAGTTTGAAGAACTAAAAGAAAAAGATGCCATTGCTGTAGATAGCAATTTGGGAATGGGAGAGCAGTGGGAAGCCCATGTGAGATCTATTATAATTAGTGTTTATAACTGGGTGATACATACATTAGAGGTTGCTTCAATTTGCTTCTTATAGCTTTCTTAAATATTTTATTAAAAAAACTAGTCTAAGGAAGGTAAATAATTTGAAAATAGAGGTTTCTAGTCATTGTAGTATGAGGATCAGTGGCATATCTGTATTAAATCCCACTCTTTGATTTTAAAGATTTTATTCTGATGTTACTGAAGGATGTTCAAAATTATTATTAATTTGAAAATTCTACTTTTCCCTTCCTTACTTTTCTACTTAGGTTCTGCATGAAGTAGGAAAAAGCCCAAATTTCAGTACTACAACCTCTGGGTCATAGGTCAAAGTGCCTCAATATTTTAAGGCTGCAGTTTCTTCTTTTGTAAATAGTCTTATTAATCCAGCTCTCAGAACAGCTATGAAGATGGAACATGTTCGTCACAGTGTCCAGAACAAAGAGACTTTGCAGTTAATGTCCATTTCTTTCTTCCTTTCTTTACCTTTGTACACCTTGCCACTTTTTGAGAGTTTTGAATTTAAAAGGCATAAAAAACAAAGACAAATTTCAGGAAGGGAAAACATAAGCTATTGTACAAGTGAGCTTTGTATTACTAACAGCAGGTGTTGTTGGAAGCTCGGACGGCACCTTCTTAGGTCCAGTTCTCCTTTCTCATCTCCCACCACGACTCACTATAGTACAGGCTTTCACAGAAAATGTGTCAATTTCTGAGACATCTCTATCTCCTTACTCACACTTTCTTCAAGACAATTATTATTATTATTTATCAAAATACTTTAGTTTCAACACTGGATACAACTTATGTGTTCAAATAATTTCTAAATCTTTAACCTGAAGCCCACAGAATGACCATTTTGTGAACAGATGGACTCTAGCATGCTAACAGTATAACTCACTAAGCTTTCATTTGACTTCACTTGTTTTCTATGCTAAGCGGGTCAGATGATTCTTTCAGCTTGAAAATTATTAATAGTTATTGCCTGTCTCTATGGCTGGGCACCATGTACGTGTGTGGTCAGAAGAGGGTGTTGGATCTCCCAGAACTGGAGTTACAGATGGCTGCAAACCAATATGTAGGGGCTGGGAACTGACCCTGGGTTCTCTGCAAGAACAGCCAGTGTGCTTAACCACTGAGAAATTTCTCCAGCTTCTCTATTTATCTATACACAGAACAATCGTACAGTAAACTAGGCAGTCCTACCTTTAGTGAAATACTAACATGAATTTGTGACATGGTAACTTCTTCTAAACCTTGGGCATGGGCCCTGTCCCCAACCATACCCAGGGCTACCAGCCTAGAATATTCTCAGGGCTGAGGATAGGTACTCCTAAGGAAGTTATATTTATGAGAATGAGTTTAATGAGGGAAAAATGACCACCTTCCCACAGGGAGAATTTTTCCTTGCATTTCTTCTGACTGAGAGAATGGAGGTGCCTATATCATGCTTTATTGTCTAGTAGAAACTGTCACTGAAAGATAGGGACAGCAAGAAAGATAGACAAAGGCAGATGCTCTGAAAGGGATTGGGGGGGGGGGAAGAACCCGTGGGGGGGCATTGTGTGAAGCACTGTGTCTTAGGAAAAACATTACTGGAGGGAGGAAAAGAGGAAGGTGGCTCTGCCTGCCTGCGCTGATATTTTTATGCAGGTGAATTTTGTTTAAGAGAAGCTGGAGGCAGAAGGGGAAACAGGAGCAGGACCTGAAAGGGCACAGTGGCCCACCTCAGTGGCTGTGTGTGGGATATACACGCTGATGCTAATTGTATTCTGTTGCACGATATTTCCTTTCCACCCTCCTCTCCTGTTGTCCTGGGCTTCTGCAGCTGTGTTTAGCAGGTTCCCAAACTGTCTCTGTCTCCACCTCTGCAGGGCATCATCTTGCTATTCTGTGTGTTGGAGGTGGGGCGGGCTGGAGACAACGATTACGAAGGAGAAGTATGCACCATATGTAAAATCTTAATAGAACTGGATGAAGCTGGTAAAATAGACCTCCTCAAATTTTCCCGACAGCTGCAATTAATCACTGAAATAATAAATAGTCAGCTCGAGCTGATACAGATAGTTCGGAATAGAGCCAAGACTAGAACCCAGGAGCAAAGACCACACAACCGAGTCGCGGACAATGTCACAGCATCTATCATTCAACAAGGGGGTAGTACCTGCAGGTACTGGCAAGACCGCTCTTGTTGACAAGCATCGGACTTCACCATGGCCTGATCCATGTTCACAGAGGCTTTCTGGTAAACCTCTCGGGCTCTGCTCACGGTGAGAGTGGAGGACCAGGCGCTCTTCTTCAGAAGAGGGGCATCCAGGTTGACTGGCAGGTTAGCACAGGTGGAGCACTTGATGTCATTGTTACTCCGGGAGGCCTTCACCGCCTGCTCGCTGATGGTGTTGTAGGCTTCCATGAAGTACTGCGAAGCAGAGCGGTCGGGGCACCTGCCCATGGTCATCACACCGGAAGGCGTGTGGTAGAGGCACATGTCGCCATCCAGGTTGTCATCTGAGCTCCACCAGCTGGGAGAGGTGGGCGAGGCGTTAGAGGCATTGGATCTGGCCTTGGACTCAGAACGCCTCTCCTTGCTCTTGCTGCGCTTGCCGTATCTCACAGTTTGAGACTCGTCAGGGCTGGCCTTGCCCCCATTGCCGCTGCCTTTGGATGGCCCCTCCAGGGAGTGAGATTTGGTGAAGAGCTTCTGGACAGAGTGGACCAGGTGCCTGATGCGGCCGGGGCTATCGCTGCGATGCTCCACAGCGGTGCGCTTGTACTGCAGCGTGTGGTAGCCATCCCTGCCGAGGGGCAGCTGCCTCTCGAACTGATCCAGCAGGTTGGAGGGGATGCGATTTGCCTTGGTGGCCAGTGTGCGTGGCACCAGGGCGCTCTCGTCCTTCAGCTCCTGCTGCGAGGTGTAGTGCCTGCGCGGGAAGGTGCTGCTGGCCAGCGGGTCACTGAAAGGCCCCACGCACTCGGCCTGGAAGGAATTCCGCTGGGTGTAGTATGGATGGTCTGCAGGGTGGTGGTCTACTGGGCTCAGCAGGTACGGCTTGTGGTCTGAATGATGTGACAAGGAGTCACAGGCTGACTCGCAGGTAATCCCATGGTGGTGGCTGCGGCTACCCGATAACCCTTTCATAGCTGACCGGAAGCAATAGCTGGGGTCATGGGAACCCCGTTAAGTTCCAGACCCGTCGTGGGTTAAGACCTAAGAGATGAAGAACAAAACAGGGAGTTAGCTCTTCTGTTGGTACATATATACTGCTCTTTTCTGGGACTGTACTCCACTGCTGGGTTTCTGCAGGACTTCAGGCTGTTCCTAAAAGCAGCTTTCATGCATTATTGGAAAGGTCTCTCTCATCTTTGTAAAGGTGTAAGGCTTTCTGTGGGACAACAGAACTATGAAATGCAGTCTTATTGCTGTTTTGTTTTCTGAGAAAGATTCTCCCTACACAGCCCAGGCTAGGGCACTCAATCCTGCCTCAGCCTCTGAATGACTGGATCACAACTGAAGTAGCACCGCACTAGGTGGAAATCATTTCCAAGTTATTTGACACAGTCACTGTTTTCCTTTATGATCCCAGTAGCTGAATGTATCTTTCCTTTGGTTTTCTTCTTTCCTTCTTTACATGATTTTTTAAAAGATATTCTATTACTCGTTATCATGTGTAGGTGTGGGCCTATGTATACGGTCACGTGTTGGTGCTGGCTGAAACCACAGGTACAGGATCCTCTGGACCTGGAGTGACAGGCGGTTGTGAGCCACCCAAATTCAATGCTGGGAGTTGAACTAAGAGCAGCATTCAGCAGTTCAGCCTCTGGCCCCAATTTGCATGTTAATCACAGCATAGCCTAACTTAAGGGTTTCTGTGGAGAGCATTTCCTGGTACCCATGGCAGAGAGTTAGTCATGGTCTTGTGATTTTATGGCATCGCATATCCACTCCCTCGAACCCAGAAGATTATTTCTTTCTGTCTTTCCCAGTTAAAGTTCCTTGTAGCCTGGCTTAATGCTTTGTCACTTTTATATCTTCCTATCAAGCTATTACTATAGGCACAAAGAAAGCATTCTGTAAGTGAAGATTAAGAAGAAAAATGAAAACAGAAAAACAACAAAACAAACAAACAAACAAAAAACCAAGATGGACAAAAGAAGCCTGTGGTACATTTAATCTTTAGGATATAATTTTGGATGTTCTGTCCATCACAAGTTTCTGTTTGGAATTTGATAGGAATAATTATAGTACCCAAACAAGCCTGCTTATTAATCAGCTGCAGATGGCAAATAGATCAGAGATGTGTGGAAACTCACCCATGTATTTCTGCCCTCAGAGAGCCAAGTGTCCTGTAAACAAAGAGTAAGTAGGGAAGCTCACTGGCTGAATCTCATGTCACCTATTCTTCTGGTCACCATGGTTTGGATCCTAAGGAGCCCCCAATGGTCAGTGTGTTGAGAGCTTGTTTGCTGGCCCGCAGTGTCATTGGTGGGTCAGGGTACTCTGGCAGAGGGAGCCTATGGGGAGGAAGTTAGGCCATTGGTGACACTGTGATCTAGACCCTTTCCTGCTCTTGCTATTGTTAATTCCTGGTTAGTGAGGGGTACGTAGACTTCCTCCACCACTTATTTCCCAGGGGACACACGGCAGTTGGGAGCTCGTGACAACACAGACTGCCTCTGCCTATGCCCTGCGAAGCTCCTCACTTCCTCATCTCTCTTTTTCTGTCTTTTGGTGCTCAGGGTTGAACCAAGTGCTTTCATCTGTCAGGTAACCAATGTCTCCCATTCCATGGCTTAATAGTTCAAAACTACTGAGGGCAAATCTTGACCACTCGTCTTCTGAAATTGCTAAGTTCTGAAGGCAGAGACTCACTTCATCTTTTCAGTCTCAAGTACAGTGTAAAGGCAATCATTGATAATGCATGCAGACTTTCCCCAGGTGGTCCATTCTGTGACTCAAGCAGCACGTGTTTAGTGAAAAAGTGTCACTGTGGCCTTACAGGGAAGCCTGGGGGAGCCATTTTCCACAGATTTGCGTGAGACAGAAAATGGAAGGGGGGGCCGCTCTCTTGCACTTCTAAAATTTCTATTTCTGCCTTGCCATGGCCCCTGAGTTCTACCTGCCTGGAAATTACAGTCTGGGAACCTTTTCTGGCTCAATGACCAAATGATGTCTATACAAAGATGATAGGTATGCTTGAGAAGAGAGAGAGAGAGAGAGAGAGAGAGAGAGAGAGAGAGACAGGAATTCAAGACTCACGATAAACGTGGATTGGGCCAGACGTGGTAGCACACGCCTTTAATCCCAGCACTTGGGAGGCAGAGGCAGGTGGATCTCTGTGAGTTCAGGGCCAGCCTGGTCTACAAAGAAAGTCCAGGACAGCCAGGGCTACACAGAGAAACCCTGTCTCGAAAAACCTAAAAAAAAAAAAAAAAAAAGACGTGGATTAGGAAAAGCCTATAAGTAAAATATTTTCCACTGAAGAGGTACTAATAAAAAAGGAAAACCTGGGACAATCTTTTCATGGGCCCATGATGGCAGCAGTAGATGATGGCAAGAGAGGATTTAGAGGGGTTATGCATATGTCTCTAGCAAGGCTATGGTGCCAGCTAACTTACGAGAAGGCTTTTCTCTATCAGCCACGCACCATGGAAGGCAGTTTTGTTTGTCAAATGTGGACTTAAGAGTGAGGCCAGAACCAAGGAACAACTAGGTGGTCGAGTGCTTGACTAGCCTGTGAGTCTCTAGCACTGTGTCAAATAAATAAACGTCAACAAACAAACTAAAGAGAGGGATAGTCCTGGAGGATTATTCCCACATAATATATTTTGGGACCACACTGAATTGGTTCTCAGCATATAAAATAACATGAGGTGAGGCTTTAAACCTGCTCTCTGCAGCAGCTGTGTCTTGGGTAGATATTTTGTGCTAAATGAAATGTGAAATTGCCAAGAGCTGAAAACATGGATATACTCCAAAATCTACAGTATTATTCCAATCAGGTGTTCTCTAATCATTTTAACACACGAACAACATCGTATGGTGTATGATAGTACCTGAGGACAGGCAGAGAAAATGAAGAGACTTTTCAACCATCAATGATGAATTACGCTAAATGATGTAACTAATGATAATTTATGGTATTTACTAAACTTTAAGTGGGCTATTTTCACCATGGTGACAAGCACCTAAACCTCTTAGGAGGCTAACAAATATCAGGGCTGAACACAATAACTCATGTCCTCCTTACTCTTGGGAAGGGACCCTGAACTTTTACTCATTTCCTTCCTAGTGGCTCTCAACCTGTGGGTCACGAACCCTTGGTGCTCACACACCAGGAATCCTGCATATTAGATGTTTACATCATGATTCATAACGGTAGCAGAATTACAGTTATGAAGTAGCAATGAAAAAATTTTATAGATGGAGGTTACTACAATGCTAGAAACTGAATTAAATGGTGCCAGCATTGCAAAGGTTCAGAACCACTGCTCTATGTCATGGTAAATAAGGTCACAATAATGGCACTGGACTGTTGTAAATTTTTTAAAATATTAAAATCTCTTTTTTCTGGTCAAGGCCAAGAAATTATCGGCATGGCTCTTTCTGTAGAAGATTTTTTTAAAAAATCCATAGCCATGCCATGCATTTATCTTTTTTAAACATTTATTTATTTAAGTTACATCACAGTCCCCTCCCACTTCCCCCTCCTGTCCCACCCTCAACCCTCTTCCCCCTCACCCTCTTATCTGCTTTTTTTTAAAGGTGTATCTTCCCCCCCAACAGCTTCCCCTTTTAGTTCAATAAAAGGCTCTTTCTCTTATAACAATAAATATAATACAAAACAATATGAACAATTAGGCAGCAATTATGAAAATTATAAGGTGTAACCTATATTCCCAATGTCCAGTCCATACATAATTGGCAACTGATATTTAATATTGTATTATCTTTCTATCTCCGTGTTTAAAGTTCTATACCTAACCCAGTTTCTATCCTAACTCACATTACGGACTTAAAAACATCTTCTTAGACCTAGAACATCCTTTTAATTTGTAAACACCTTATAATTTATCTGTGAGACTGTAACTATTCTTCAACCACATCAGAGATCTGAGCCAGCAGCTTCTAAAACTAAGAAATGCTATAGGCAAATGAATTCCAAGCTAGGATGTAAGTTGAATAGGAGAAAACATATGTTAGAAAAAAAATCCTTCAAAGCAAGGAAAAATATTGTGTCGGGTGTGGTGACGCACACCTAAAATCCCAGCACTTGGGAGGCAGAGGCAGGAGGATCTCTGTGAGTTTGAGCCCAGCCTGGTCTACAAAGTGAGTCCAGGACGTCCAGGACTACACAGAGAAACCCTGTCTCAAAAAAGCAAAAACAAACAAATGAACAACAACAACAACAAAAGCCCACGATGTTCCCACAGGGAACATTGTTTGAGAGACGGCATCTGAGCTCTGATGGAGATTCTGTAGAAGATTTTACACTGTCTTTTACCCTCTTGCCATTTTAAAAGGTAAACAGATCAGTCTGTGGTTAGAAATCACAGCGGCTCACTTGGCAACTTCCTGGTGAGCAAGGGAGATGATTGGACATTCTGACGTCATGGACCATGGCTAGGTCATTGTGGCTGACACCTACCCTGGTGATCCCGAGTTCTCTTTCCTCAGTCTTCATTCCTTCCCTTTTTTTTTTTAGCACACTTCTGTCTGTGACTCCCATTTATTGCCCTCCTAATTGGTGTTCCTAAGTGGCATCCGTGCACACCACTGTCTCCCACCTGCGGTGTGGCCTACAGCCTCAGTCAAAAGCACTGAGCACAGCACGGCTCGCTGCTGCTGCAGACATGACCAAATGCACACAGAGAACCCTTACCGGCAGATGGAGTTATGATGTGCTCAGAAAGCTCTGATCTACCATGAGCAAATCTAACTCACTTATTTAGTGCGTTCCTGGGCAAGGGAACTGCTGCTGGTGGCTGAATTGGGCTTCGATTGGGTGTAACAAGTTCTCAAAATAGAAAGGGAAATTGCCTCCTTTGCCGTTCTCTCTGAGCAGGGCTGTGGAGTGTGGTCAACGTGTCTTCGAGAAGGTTTCTATGGCTACAGTGATTACCTCTAATTCTTTCTTCTTCACTACAACTTTAAAATTATTCTTTGTTGTTCTCTAGGTTCAATATTGCCATCAGATCATCTGTCCTGACGCTTGGCTTGGAGAATTTGTTGCTCTACTGGTGACCGTGCAGTGAGCTTCCTGTGACACATTGTTTTTACTGAGACCCTGCCCCTGGAGCCGAGGTGTGGCTGCACAGGTGACGGGCTGAATCGGGCTGAATCGAGAAGGATTAAGCACTGCAAAGGAAAATCTCTAAGTAATTTAGGAGACCCAGTGAAACAAACAAAGCAAGTGCGGATTAGAAGATGCTGATGGATAAATATTCCTGCAAAGCACACTGTTCCTCATTTCATTCTGATTTCTGTGCAAGTCTTTAGAGATGCTTGTTTTGATTTTTCTTTTACATGAAGAGAAGAGTCACCCAAAGGCCTTTCACCATCTTACTCGGTGAGGGTTGGCAGGCAAGCAGTTACAAACTGTGTCATAAACAACGTGGGGCTCCTGCCTAAGAGAACAGAGTGTGTCATGCTCTGGTTTGGGAAGGTGGTGGGAACAGGAAATCTATGTATCCTTCAGGGTCAAACTACCTTTTTGGCTTTCCTCCACCTGCCTGTGACTTTCTCGTGCCAGATTATCACACTCAAGTAAGAAGAAATAAAAGATTCTCTTATCAAGAAGCTCAACCTAGTCCTTGAATGATGACTACACTTCCCAGTCAGTGTTCTTTGATTGCTTAGGTGACTAATTCTGACTAATGGAATCTAATTGGAAATGGCATGTGCAGTTTTTGGAAAAGTGAAGGGCATGTTCTCTTCCACCCTCACTCTGACTGGAAAGCAGATCTGAGGGTCGGTCATCAGTGAACTTGTGCCACGATGTGAATGCTGCACACCCAATGAGCATGGGCAGAATACAAAATAAAGCTCAGGTCACCGTGGAGTGCCATATCAGCCTACTGTCTTGATTCCTTGAGAGAAAACAGACTTCTGTTTGGTTTGCCGCACGTTTGCACTTCCTTGGGAACCAGTTTCTGGATGAGACAGAGTAGCTGAGGCCCAGTCACAGAGGCCATGGAAGCTTTGTCACAAGACAGAAGCATACTGTGTTGCAGTTGGCGGTACCCCACTTGAAGATTTAAATAGGGTAGTGGCATGATCATATGTGTCTAAAGATTTCTGTGCTCGGCCCTAGGGAATACATTTAAGGTAGTGGGAACGACAAGGTCCAAGGAGGGAATTATTTCACGAAGGAAAAATTAAAGGGAGGAAGGAACACCCTACAGGAGCATGGTGGCATCCTGGTTAGCAGGGTGGTTCCCCCATTCCTGGCCTCTCAGCCAAACAGGGTTATTCCTACTACAGTCTGAACACATCCCATACCTTTTCTAGAAACAACAAAACACTCTGTGTTGAGGATCTAGCTTTCTCTAGCAAATTTTTCATCTACTTACAATAAATCCCAGTTCTATAAGCAGTCTCATAGACTAAAGAAGTTTCCTTTCTTTATCAGTACCTAACCTAAAGTATTTCATTATAGCAACAAAAATGGAATTGTATACTCAAAGGCATACAGATATTAGTGGAGCACCTTTGAGTACACATTGTAAGAAATACTCAAATTATATTACTCAAAGCACAGTGCTGATCCATTTTATACAAACAGAATGTACTTTGGCTTTCATTAACATTAATTGCTATCCTAATCACCCACAGTTTGGTCTTGTTTGTGAATACTTTGAATCAGGGGCAATTCTCTCTCAAAAA
This sequence comes from Lophiomys imhausi, assembly GCA_907164525.1. Taxonomy (NCBI): domain Eukaryota; kingdom Metazoa; phylum Chordata; class Mammalia; order Rodentia; family Muridae; genus Lophiomys; species Lophiomys imhausi. The sequence continues at coordinate 1,209,949 of CAJQZJ010034457.1, read as the reverse complement.
GATTTGGTATTGTACAAAGAACAAACCAAACAACTGAAGCCTTCTCCAATCTAGTCACGGTAGGCAGCAAATCCCCTCTGCCTCACAAAGCTTGCGAAAGGCAGTTTTGTGGCAGCTTTTGAGAATCAAATGTGGGGATGAGAACTTGAGAAAGATTGGTGGGCCGCGAGTGCTATGGACTTGTTGCTGTTTGAACAACACATCACAGAACTTAGTGAAAGATTTTTATGTGGAGATGACTAAGGTGGGAAATTGTAATATGCCACATTTAACTGGGATAGAGAGAGGTAGAAGTGACTGTCTACTTTGAGGGAACCAGGAGGTACAGTCTTTGTGGGACTGTTTTCACTGGATTTCCAGGGCAGGGTAAATTGTCTCAGCTAAGCCTATAGATGGATGCCCAGGGACTGAGCCAAGAGAAAATGATCACCTCAATCAGCAATGGTCAATAAGTGCTCTTTTCAGAGGTGTTTTAGAGAAGGGAACACTTTACCTTTTGGGGTATGAGATAGCCTTCAGAATATTGACAGGGAAGACTAAAAACCACCAGAATCTATTAAAAAAGTTGAGAAAAACTTGCAAGCTCCTGCTTAACCAAGAATAAACAAACAGGAATGACAAATTAGAGCTGTTTAATAGGATAAAAAGCCAGCTGTGATGGAAGATGGGAAAACTGGAAACAAAGACAGCTAAAACAACACAGCAATGCAACTTGGAAAAAGCAGCGGAAAAGAGCTTCTGACAAAAACTGAGTTATTTTTATCTGTATTTCTCATAACTAGCTAAAGAGGCTGGCAAGCCCATTCTGGCATTCTAGACAAGCTACCTCACAGTTACAACTTACCACACACACACACACACACACACACACACACACACACACACACATACCACACAGAGGTACACACATACCACATACACATGCATCACATACACACACACACACCCCACATACACACATATACACATAGACATACATACCACCTCTGATACCACACTCCCCACACATCACACACACACCACACCACCCACACCCCCATAACATACACACACATATCACATCACATACACCGCACACACAAAGGCACACACATACCACCCACACACATATCACACACACACACATACACATACATACACATATACACATCACATCACATCATCACATACACCACACACACAGGCACCCTTCTGAATAATGTTTACTTTTATAATCCCTTCTTGTCAACGCTCTACTTTGTCTTACCAAGTTTGTAATACAATTCTACTTTCCCAGGTTTTGAGGCCTCAAAGTGCCTGAAGTGAGGTGCTTTTGTGATAGCCATGCAGTGTGCAGCTGCACTTGGAATTTTTCTCCCACACACAGCATCTGCTCAGGATACCCTGGCTGGGCCTGTTGAGGCAATCACCATGTTTCCTGAGCTGACTGAGCAGAATTTGAAAACTAAACTCAGGGCATTTGTGCAGAGGCTCCCTTGAGCAAGCCAGATGTGTTCTCTAGAGAGTCAGGTGGAAATGGCCCCAGTCACTGGGCTTTTGTGAGCTCAGGCAAGCTCAAGGGCACTATAGGATGGCTGAGTCGTTTGCTATCTGAGCTATGGCAGAGTCTGAAGAGATGAACCAGTCCAGAATCTATGTAGCCCTGGGAATAAATAAAAGAAAAAATGTCTCCCAATTTTTTTTTTTATCTAGGCAGTCATTTCCCTGCCCAAGGTGGCTGATCTTAGCAGTTTGAGGCAGAAACATGGTGGGCCAGAAAAATTTACATTTAAAGAGGGAGCCCCTCTTTAAAGTTGGGGTAACCACAAGCTGAGCAGAACTACAGTCAGTGGTCTGTGTTCAAGTGGGCACAATGTGTGTCCTCAGCATCAGCCCCATTGGAATCGACTAAGGTATCTTCTCATGGCTTCACACAAACCTATGTATTGAATGTGATAAACTATACGCACTCATTCAGATTTTATATCCACGTTTCAAAATGCTCATCAGTGCCTCACTCAATGACAAGGAGATGGCCAGATGACTGAGGAGGTGAGCCATTCTAAGTGTCTGATAGACTCATTATCCTCTGGTGAGTTTGGCTTCTCTGGCTTCTCCAGTGGCTAATGTTGGTGCTAACTGGACTTTTGACTCCTCAGCTTCTTCCTTTTGTCTCCATCACTTGGTAGTTTTTAAAGCGCTCCAGTTTAAACCATTGTTTGTCAAACAACTAAACTTGTCTTTCACCTTTTTCATCTTGGCACCAATTTTTCTCCTCTTGAGGATTTCTACACCCAATCTTAAATTTTACACAAACTCATCTCCACTAAACTTTCTAGAAACATGTTTGTGAGTAGAGAAGGATTTCATTTCTGGATTGAAGTCCTAGGATCAAAGTTTTGACAGCCAGAAGTAGCCAGCAAGGCATCAATCTGTACGTCCATATGTCCTTTCAGTGTCCTGGCATGGGATCACATCAAATCAACACATATAAGTCAATTATTTATCAAGAAACTATTATTTGCACAGTGTGCACTAGACACAGTAAAAGGAACGAAGGATTCTTAGAATTTCCTTTTCAACTTTCGCTCCCTCAGTCCTCTCATATTTCTTTACTCCTGTTCTTCCTGTCTCTGCCAGTTCTGGAGATAGCGTCTTCTATCTCCTCCACTCTTTCCTCTTCTCTAGTGTGCTCAGCTCAGGAGACTCAGCAGGCCAAACATTCTCTCATCTCCTCTGCTCTCTGATATACTTTATTGATTCAGGACAATATAAATCAAAGAAAGATGTCACCTTGGTTCTGCCTTTCCACACAGAGGCTGCCGAGCGACCCTGGGAATAGGACTAGGTAAAAAAAATCAACTCTATTCTCAAAGCCTATTAGGAATGCTATTCTAACTCTTCTGTTACAGCTGTTATGAATCCTTGAACACACTAATTTTTCATTTGGGAGGAGTTGGTTGAACAGAGAACAAATAAAAGCTAACTGAGTAAAATAGGAATGGGGTCTGTGCCCCTAATAATCATCTACCAAGTGGACATTTTGAGTTATACATAAGCACATTCTGAATGCTTTAAATGTGTGATATTAGTTAATTATTAAATGATCCTATATGGTAGGAATTCTAGAACTCCATACTTACCCAAAGTGGGTATATTCTAAGACCTCTGATAGATGTTTGGAACCTCTGATAGTACTGAGCCCTATATAGGCTGTGGTTTCTTCTGTACACACTTGTGTTTAAGTTTAATGTGCAAATTGGTAACAATAGAAAACTAACAACCATAAAATAATACAGTTATTAGTAACCTCAGCATACAATTTTTTCTTTTCCTTATTATACCAATAACTTTCACCTTTTCACCTAACATTTAGCTCCTTCTATTTGGCACATCTAGATTGCCAGCATTTCTTCTCTTGCCCTTTAGGGAATTATTAAAACCTATAAAATAAAGATTACTGTTATTGGGATACCTCCAGACCCATGCTGATAACTGAGACAGTTACTAAGTGGCTAACAATCAGGTAGTAGTATATACAGCGTGAGTATACTGGATGAAACTCACACAGTAGGTGGAATTTCAGCATATTGCTCAGTAAAGCAAAGATAGGATTTAAAACTCATGAACTGTTTATTTCTTTTCTTTTCTTTCTTTGTTTTGAATTGTTTATTTCTAAAAAAAAATTCATTTAGCACTTCAGGAGTTGATTGTGGAGTAACTGAAAGAATGAAAAGTGTGTGGTGGAAGTGTGTCACTGGGGGGATGGATTTTGAAGCTTCAGAAGCTCAAGCCAGGCTTAGTGGCTTCCTGTCTCTTCCTGATGCCTGAAGATCCATTCAGATGTAGAACTCTCAGTCTTTCTCCAGGACCATGTCTGCCTGCATGCCACCATGCTTCTCACCATGATGATAATGGATTAGACCTCTGAACTGTAATCCAGCCCCAATTAAATGTTTTTCTTTATAATAGTTGCTGTGGTCATGGTGTCTCTTTACAGAAATAGATCACTGACTAAGACAGAGTGTGAAGTGTTATTGTGCTCTTGGGGTAAAGAAATAGACTTCTAACAACTAAAAGACTTACTCAAGACCATGAATTAGCAAATTTTAAATGCATAATGGTTTCAACTAGTACATTATAACTACTATTCTTATCACCTTTAATACACATATACATATTGACACAGAGACACACACAGAGAAACAGACACACACACACACATGCACACAGACTCTTTGGTAATGCTAACAGCAGGCTTATTGTATGTTATTCATTATTTGAGTATGCCATTCTTTAACTTCTAATTGTTTCCCTACACCCAAAGAACATAATATCAATCTTTCTTTTTTTCCCTCCTCTCCATCTCATTCCTCTAGTGACTGAATTTCTGCTTATTTTTTTCTATGACTGTTTCTACATATCTAAAGTGGAAAATAATTCCTACCTCCATCAATCTTTCAATACGGCCCACAGTAGGCAGCTCTGTGATCTGCCATCTGCCCTCCATGTGGCCTTATCTCCTATCCTCTCAGCCCCCTCCTTATGCTCTAGTAATTCTGCACTCCTTGCAGCCTTTCGCAGATGTTCTGTGCTCCGTGCTGCATGCCTCTGTAGTACTCACTCCCATTCCTCAAGGAAATTCTCATTCCTTCTTCTGAGTAGGTGCAAATATACCCTCCCCTGAAACATTACTTGGATTAAGGAAACATGGAAACCATGGGCCTTATCTAATTTATCATTCAGTTGAAAAAAATAAATCACATAGACATGACAATCACAGGAAAATACAAATCAGAATCTAATCATGCACTGTATAGTGTTGTATGTGCTGCACATGTAATGAGGCAGGTAAAAAGATTTTGGAAGAAAGAAATCTGGAAGATGTAAAAGTTAGGAGGTACTGAGACATCTCAATCTAGAAAATTCAGAGCAGCACATGCTTCAGATGACGACGAGGCTCTTAGAGCAGGGTGAAAGCTTCTTTGCATTTTCAAGTCTCATTGCTTCATCTTTTGTCTGATTTTGCTGATTTATTTTAGAGACAAGTTCTCATTATGTACCCATAGCAGCCCTGACTGGTTGGAACTTGCTGTACAGACCAGACTGGCTTCACATTCAGGGTGATCCCTGTCTCTGCTTCCTAGTGCTAGAACAATAGGCATGCACCACTGTGCGTGGCCCCTCTGAGGTTCTGAATGTTTCCATTTCTGTTTTTTGGAAAGATCTTTGATACAGCCACCAATGCAGTGGCCAGAGCCTCTGAGAAACCCCTACAAACCTGACAGTATTTAGTCCTTCTGCTGAGTTCCTTTCACAGATCTGCTCTTGGATATTAAGCAACTGTTCTCCATGAAGGACCTTCCTTAAATAGCTTTATGGGATGTCATGCACCTCAGCAAAGACTGACTTGAATGAGGTGCATGGGGGAATTCCAATCAGGTTTTAGCATTAGCAGGTCTGTGTTCTCAGCACCTGCCGGCTGCTGTAGGACAAAGGGTGCTTCCAGATCAGCCACAGTGGGCTCTTCCAGCTTGAGTCCCATGCTGGTACTCGGGAAATTCATGAAAATATAGCAGCAGTTCCAACACTTTTCTCCTTTTACTCTGGGTGTATTATATCTCTTATGCTCTTCCTGTTACTTTACTTGATGATACATACAATCTTGTATGCCATGCAAACTTTCATGGAAATGCATTACACTAGAGCAGCAAATCCATGTCTGTCTAGGTAGCTCTGTGCTCTTTATTGTTAATCTATGTCTTCCCCACTCAGGATATCACCAGATGAATGTCACAGAGGCTCTCAAACATGAGTGTGCATCAGAACCAGACAGAAGATCCACTAAGACATCGCTTGCTGGGTCCACTGTCACAGTTGATGAGGTGCTTCCCAAGAACTAACAAACCCCATGGCAAGGTTTGCTCTAGTCCCATAACCATCATGGGGACTGGGAAATGCAACAATTCGGGTTGGGGAAGCATTTGTTGAATGTACTATGCAGAACTAATATGTCCCTACTGTGCTTTCTTACTGGAAACTATTTCTCCTTTCATCAGGCTCTGAGACTGTCTGCTGTAAATTGTCTCCCTAAGCACACCTCTTGCAGACCATGCAGCTCTACCAGGAACAGAAGGGCCCCACTAATTCTCCTTTCACAGTTGCATAGGTAAGTTCCCAAATATTGCATACACTCAGCAAACGTTAGCCAAACACACACGTGATTAGGAGTTTCTTGAATGTTAAGCTTTTTTTTTCTTATATAACATGCTAATTTATAAATAAAATGAGGTACATCATCAGAAGCAGAATGTTTTCCTCACAGGTGCACACAAAGCTGATGTGTGGTGCTAATTGTCGGATACTGAGCAACGGTTAACAATGAAGGATGCTAGAGACGACTTTGCTTTCTCATCGGTCTACTGCAGCTGCCTGGAGGAGGCTCATTCATCCTCCTTTAGCATCCTCAGCACTTACTCTCTCGGGCTACAACAGTGATAATTGAGGATACCATGGTGGAAAATTTTCTGTGCATCTCTGAAGGCAGGGACCGTTGGTTCAAATGTGGCTACTAATTCAGTTCTAGGGGATCCATTGCCTCATCTGACCTCCACAGGCTCCTCCAGTATCATATGCATCTAAGTCAGACACATGCATATAAAATCAATGTATTTTTTAAAAAGGCATTATTTTCTCTCCCTATATGAGTGCCAAGATGAATATCTACCTAAACAGGAGTATATGCTTCCTTCCCCCACCATGTAAATGGATAGCCTACGATTGCTGCAGAGATCTATACACAAGCTATCTTCTCCAGCAGCAGTGTCTGTCCTCAGGGTGAGCCCTGGGCATGTAAGTCACCTGAAAAGCAGCTTCCAAGGGCAACTGCAGGGAGTGTGAACGGTGTTGCTTAGAGGAAAGCCGTGCGTTGCCGTGTTGATGAAACCTTTGCCTGCTTAGGAAATGGGTCAGATGAGCCAGAAGTCTGTGGGCTGCTTTTACCCTGCGTCCTACTGCTGAAGAGCTGGGGTGGGGCCTGGCTGGATTTTTACAAAATGGCCCCACCACCTATTTTAAATACAGTCAGCTTCCTGCAGCTTTCAGGAGTTATTCAACGCAAGCTTTCTCTCAAGATTTACTTTTGTTTTGAACTTGAGAATTACTCTGAGTCACCACATACATGCAAAACCCAAACTAAAGGCGAATAATAAAACAAATGCAGACAAAGAAGTTGTAGAAAAACAAACAAATAAAAACCAAACAAAAAGGTAGGAAAATGATCTCCGTGGAATGGATAAGAACCCAGTAGCAAGCTGCCACAGGGGGAGTCACCAGGGCAGTGCTCTGGTGACACTTGCTTCTGTTGCCAAGTTCATCAGATACCTGAGTTCTAACTAGCGACACAGCTTGGCTTTCCCCAGCACCTGACATTGTTGATTTTTCTCATCAGATTCCATATAGACCTTCTCAAGGAACCTTGCTATCTCTTTTCTGTGCTGTTTCCTGTACTTCTAGGGACCTGTCTCATGGAAATAACATTGTAGCATCTTTTAATCATCATTATGTTAATGAAGAACAGTTATTCATACATTGTTCTGTCTTCTTTCCAAAGGAGAATCTAGCCACTCGCCCAGTGCTGTGTACAGAGCGAGTGCTCAACTAACAATGAGTACGTCAGACAGAAGGAAGGGGAGACCCCCCAGCCTCTTGGCTCACTTTCAGGTTGGACAGATGAATTAGAGGGATTCTCCAAGATGTATAAGAGAGAAAGATTATACCTTTGGGGTGTAGGAGACTCCATACGTGACTGGATTGGCTAAAGACAAAGAAATTCCATCTCAGAAAGCTACCTTCTAACATGGGTGGTCACAGGTCCTAACTTGGGGAAATCTTTTTTTGTGTCCAAAAAAGGGCCACAAGGAAAAAGTCACATACAAAAACAATAAAAAGGTTCCCAAGGTGTCTTCCTTGTTTCTCCTCTGGGGCAATCTTTCTAAATTCATGCTGTCCCTTTTGTGTAAAATAGTGTGTATTTCAATAATAATAATAATAATAATAATAGCAATAATAACCCATCAGCAGCACCACATCATCAATATCATCATCATCATCCTCTAGACACCTTGTGATGTCAGGCCTCATCCCCACAGGCCCTTGCTGGTCCATTACTTCCCTGGTGACAATCACTATATGACTTACAGTTTTCTGTAGTGCCCCCTGCTGGCCTCCCTGGGATGCTGTGGATAGCATTCATTTCCTGTGTATGGGAATGTTCTTCTGCCTCAACAATGCTTATCATCCTCCAAATACTTTACCACCTGAGCCACTACTTTCATTGGATATAGCATTTGCTTCCAGCCTGGAAACACTGCCTTTTGTTTCATTTTCTTGGAAACTAAAGATGGGCCTCTAGGATTTGACAATAGGAAGAAAGCACCCTCCTTACCAAGGAATGAGAACTAAATTAAAATCCAGAAGTAAGATTTAACTCCTAAACAATATAGAACTGGGCAGAAGTATTATAAGATTGCCTCAGCCTCTTAGGTGGCCAATAGAACCCATAAACTAGTCATAGCACAGTGGCATTTTCAGCCTGAGCTACTCTGTCATATCCGCTGTTGGGCTTCTTATCTGACGGCTCAGGCTCATAGTAAAGGGGATGCAGCTGCTTATGAAGCCTCCATTCCCTGAACTAAAGCTGCCTTAGAGGAAAGAACTTGAGAATCAGCATTTGGGTGAAGTGAGCATGCTGTCTCCACTGCAGTGATCAGGTCGTCTCCATGGCAGTCAGCATGCTGTCTCCACTGCAGATCTTCTCATTCCAACCGATCAGTCAAAGCAGAAAAAAAAAAATCCTATTCATGGATGGTATGTTTGGAATATCTCTTTAAGTAGATGTACTATCTTTTAGAAGTAAATAACATTGTTTTGATCCCTAGTTCTTATTTTTATGGTTAGCTTTTATCTCAAATGGCAAGGCCAATAGAAGTGATATTCACTTTCTTTGTAAAAAAAAAATATATTGAAATGAATTAAAATGAGAGTAGAAAAAACAGTAAGGTAATGTGAAAAGACGCCAGGTAGAACAGTGGAAAGCTGGTGATAGTAGGGATCAGTGTCTGGGAGACACCGACCTGCACGGGGGTGGTGCACAGCACGTCTGCTCAATGGGTAAGTGGGCCCTGCCACAGCTCCTCTCTTCTTTCAGCGTCTGTAAGGTCCACAGTAGACCCCGTGTGTGTTCTACTACACCTGGGTTTGGAGCTTCATTCCAGGCTCCTCCCCCCACGTGACTGTCCCACGGTACTAGTATCACTTCCTGGTAAACATGCAGGGGCTCCCTCCCACTTGGCAATAAAGAGGTGTGGACAAAACCTGGAAGCAGGTAAGTCGACAGCCTTGCTCTGCCAAGACAGGGTAGGTAAGTCCTTCATAACCCCTGCTCTACAATCAATGTCTGTCAGAGAAATGGGGCCAAACGGCTGAAGATTGATGCTGTAATGTATGGAGAGAAAATGGGAACTGTCCAGGCAGCCACAGGTATGTCATTTCTTAGTTTGGGAAGCTGCAGGCCCTGTACTTCCTATAAAATCAGATATATTTATCCCTCTCAGGTCTCTGAGGTGGTTGAAGAACAGATAGCTAGAGTCTCATAATTAAATTTTGAGTTGTTTAGGAGTCAAGAGAGTGTTATAGATCTAAGAAGATACTTTTAAAATTGTGTTGCAAGTTAGTATGAATGTTGAGTCAGACATAGAACTTTAAACTCATGGAGATGTTTAGATAGTAGAATGTTAAAGTCAAGTACCAAATACATATGGACTGGACATTGGGAATGTTTGTTAAGCCATATAACCCTCATAACTGTGGCCTAATTACCTCTGTTGTACTGTATTGTATTTATTATTATAAGAGAAAGAGCCATTTGTTGGACTGAAAGGGGAAACTGTAGGGGGAAATAAGATATACCTTAAACTTAAAAGAAAAAAAAAGGGAAGAGGATGGGGGGTTGAGGGTGGGAGGGTGGGACTGGAGGGGCAATAGGGAGGGGACTGCGATTGAGATGTAACTTGAAGAAATAAAAAATAAAGGAAAAAAAAAAAGAGGTGTGGACATTCCAAAAGCTGGCTCAAGACTGTTAGAACTAAAATACCGTCCCAAGCTCCACTGCAGAAATCATGTGGACGGTCGTGGTTCCTGGACTATCTCCAGGCTCTAGCTCCAATTCTCCGGCTTTCATGCTGCCTTACTAGCGCAATCCACCGGAAGGCGCAATCCACCGGAAGGCGCAATCCACCG
>CAJQZJ010034457.1:1178288-1199271 GCA_907164525.1 Lophiomys imhausi | reverse complement strand
GTGTGTGTGTGTGTGTGTGTGTGTGTGTGTGTGTGTGTGTGTGTGTGACTTGCTGGAGTCAGTTCTCTTCTTCTGAGTCTGGGGATCAGACTCAGGCTTCACGGCAAGTGGCTTTACACACTGAGCCATTTTGCCAATGCTCACCTACATTTTTGAGTCAAAGTCTCTCTCTAGAGTTTGCCTAGTAGGTTAGGCTGGCTGATCAAGTGAGCCCCAGGGATCTTCCCATCTATGGCTTCCCAGCTCTGGGATTTCTAGTGCACCTCATCATGTTTGGATTTCGTTACCCTGGGAAACTGAACTCCGGTCCTCAAGCTTGTGCAGAAAGCACTTTATCAATGGTGCTATCTCTCCTGTTCTCATGGCAATTTTATCAATTAGCTCATTGCAAGTCCAGTGGAGCAGGACTGTGCCCTGAGCTCAAAGTCGCCTTTGGATGACAGAGGACTCTAACATACTGAGGGAGAATTTTCCTCACATGTTCTATTGCTCTTAGGTCTTGAGGAGCATTCCACAGGAGAAAAAAGAGACCAGTGCAGGTTTTTTTTTTTGGGGGGGCAGTGCTTCACATGTGCAAGACCATGTAGCCTATTCAAAGACTGGCATTCTGCAGTAAATTGACCCGTTTAATATTTTCATTCTGCTACTTTGCAAAATTATCAGATCATTGAATTTTTTTCATAGTGCTTGGAATTACACCTCACTCATGTACATACATTTTTTAAAAATAAAAAGATTTCTTGCCACTTTTCAGAATGATGGTTCTTGAATACTCCTGAGGAATCTATGTATCCCTGCTGAGCCTCCCATTTTACAAATGAGGGAACATATTGGGATTCACTCTCTTTCCACCTCAGTCATGAATCTTCCATAAGAATTTTAGCTCACTATGGATAAGAGGTTTTGAGGCTGAGTTTATCTAACCTGGAGTTATAACTATCCAGCTTAATTAAATATTTGAAAAAGATGAAGTATGAGTGCAGAAGATTAATTTCTCTAAAAATTATCTGGAAAGCTTTGCAAGGACAGCTAGATATGACCGTTTTAAAACTGCTATACACCCTGATGAAGAGCCACAGGCAGCCAGTGGCTGCTGAGGGAGGAAGAACCATTCTTCAGAAATGGTACCCCAATCCTAAGTGGTCAATTTGAAACAAACACATATAGGGTGTGTGTGTATTTGTGGTGTGTATATGTGTATGTGTAGTTATGTGTGTGTTTGTGTGGTGTGTGTGTGTGCATATATGTGTGGTATCTGTGTGATATGTGTGTGCATGTGTGCTATCTGTGTGATATGTGTGTTGTGTGTGTGTGCATGTGTGTAATAACAATTACAAAAGAAGAGGACATAAATTTGAGAGAGTGAAAGGATTGGGAGAAGTTGGAGTGGAGAGAAGCAAGGGTGAAAATGATGCAAATATAGAATACTCAAGTCATTGGTATGTCCTTTCTTAGTTTTGGAAGCTGCAGGCCCTGCACTTCCTATATAAGCAGATATATTTATCCCTCTCAGGTCTCTGAGGTGGTTGAAGAATAGACAGCTAGAGTCTCATAGTTAAATTTTGAGTTGTTTAGGAATCAAGAGGGTGTTATAGATCTAAGAAGATACTCTTAAAAGTGTGTTGCAAGTTAGTATGAATGTTGAGTCAGATATAGACCTTTAAACTCATGGAGATGGTTAGATAGTAGAATGTTAAAGTCAGGGGCCAAATATGTATAAACTGGACATTGGGAAGGTATACTGGGCCATTTAACTCTCATAAATGTGGCATATTTATATCTATTGTTTTGTATAATACTTACTGTTATAAGAGAAGGAACCATCTGTTGGACTGAAAGGGGAAACTTCTGGGGGGAAGAGGGTGGAAGGGCAGGATAGGAAGGGGGAATAGGGAGGGGTTTGTTACTGAGATGTAACTTGAAGAAAAAAAAATAAAGTATTTAAAAAAGAAAAAAAATTGCTAAAGAAGTGGTTACGGACAACACAAATGCACACAATGAGCATGTACAAAGAGACCATATTCAAATTACTCTTCTTTTTTTAAAAGCTGGCTTTTCAATGAGAAAGTTAAACATTTATGCTTTAAGTTAACTCTACACATTTGAAGAAAGCATCTTTAAAGGGTCCTTCATTTAACTGTTATAAATAGCTGACTACTAGTTAGATAAGTCAGTTTAATTGTCAGCCAGTGTCTAACATTTAAAGGTATTCAGGGCCCACATGACAAGTTGTGGGACCATAATGGCCCAGAGTTATGGAAGAAGGGTCAAAGAAGCTTCAACTCCAGATACCTCAAACACCAGGACACCAAGAGGCGGCTACCTCCCTTTGCACCCATAAAGCCAGCTCCCCACACTCCCATCAAGCACAGTGAGAAGTTATCACCCTGACATTTATGAGCTTTACTCCTTGTTTGACCTTATAAGGTCCCTCCCCAAATCCTACCTACAGCCCTGAGTATGCAGATGAAGCATCTTCCATCACTCCTGCCCTGGCCAATGGTACATGGTAACACAAATCTTGTCCCAGAGACCCTGGCCACCTCCCCAGGGACATTAATCCCCGCTTCCCTCAAGTATGTATTAAATTGCTCTCTCTCTCTCTCTCTCTCTCTCTTTCTCTCTCTCTCTCTCTCTCTCTCTCTCTCTCTCTCTCTCTCTGTGTGTGTGTGTGTGTGTGTGTGTGTGTGTGTGTGTGTTTTAAACTTCCTTTACTATTTGAGCTAGATTGGAGAGCAAGGCTTACCAGCCTAGGGAAAGGGTGGTACAGAGAGGCTTGAAGGGTCTGTGATCAAAACACAAAGGTACAGGAGTGAGAGGCAACTGGATTTTCACCCAGGAGGAAGCCTGTGGAGTCTGCAGCACTGAGTGGCACAGCACAGATCAGAGAGACCATGCGCTGACTTCACAGTGCTTCCTCACTTGGAAAGTGAGACGTAAGAATTTCTTTTGGGAGACCAAAGTGTTCTTAAAAGACAAAAACAAGAGAGCAGAGTCACAGATTCATTAAAACCTTCATTTTTATCAACAAATAATTATTATTAATATTTATGGGTACAATGTGATGTTTTGATCCATGTACATATTAAAGAAAGATTCAGTAAATCCAATTAGCACATCTGTTAACAATTTATTACTGATCTGTTTTTGGCTGAAAGTACAGTTTAAAAAACAGCACAATTTACTTTATAATCTGGTATTTTAAACAGCGCCACAGCAGTCTTCTTTGGTCTATTTGAATTTGGATATTTGAGCCTTCATCCTGCTATACCATCCTACCCCACTAAATCCCACTTAACTAAAAGATGCTGGCCATGAACACTAATTTCTTGACCTCAGTTTGGGAAACACTATCAATAGGGACTCTGACACTTCAGGGAAACGCACGTCTCACCTCTCCATACCTGCCACACCTGCAGTCCACACCTGTGGTCCAAACCTGGTGCTTGTAAAAGGCAGGTCTGGGGAGTGTTCCAGATCTCTTGCTTGAATTCCCAAACTTGGGAAGATGGAAATCAGGCTGTCCTTGGTGAGGGCCCAGGGATGACTTATGAAATGAGTGATCCTCAGAGACTCTCAGGTTTGGCTAGGGTGATAATTCCTGAGAAGGGACGGAAGTGCTGGAAGCATTTAAGGAAGGTAAAAGCTGGGTGGGGAACGTATGACGTACCCACTCTGTCCAAGACCAAAGGCAGCAGTAGAGACTACAGGCATTTTCAACTAGTGGCAGCTCAGGGGACCTGCAGGCTGGGCTCCCAGCCTCTCAGTAGATGCCAATGACAAGGGGGAGGGGAGAAGGATCCTGTTCACATGCCCAGGAGCACAGGCTGTGAGGAAGATCTATATTATGGATGCTGAGAAAGCCTCTCAGAATGACAGAGGTCATTCAGTATGACCAAACACTTCTCTTAAAGACAGAACCCTTTAGAGGCCTGTGACCCTGTGGGCAGAAGCAGCATTGTGAGTTTACTGACTTAACTGGAATTGTGTTCAAGAGCTGAATGTGGCTTTAGTTGTAGAAAATGTTATGTTACTGTGCATGTGATTTCTGTCTGTAAATTTTAAACCTTCTCTACTTGCATTGAAGGGATTTTGTTGGTGTATGAAAGCAACAAGCAGTTCCTGCTGTTATTTTTAATGCATGCTCAGAGCCAATGTTCCAGGCATTGTACTGATTGAACACAGAATCAGATATAATTCCCTGTTCGCTTGGCTCACACGCAAAATGAAAGGAACAGAGTATGCAGAGACAGTGTGTGAGGGAGAGGGACAAACTGACAGGGAATAATGGGATCTCATGATGTATCATTTAGAGCTAATTATCACCTGAGAATTAAGAGCCATGCACGCTCATTATTGATTCAATGCCTTGAAGACAGTGTCCAGCAGGAGACGCTTTGTCTCAACTCTGGCTAGCCATGACTGAGATTCCTCACCGGTGATCTTGAGAAACTGCAGATTCCTGGCTCTCAGTCCTGAAAACTTAGGTTTTACTTGGCTGTTTATATCATCAAAATGTTTCCTTGAGGTCTGATGTATATGTAACTCCATAAAAGGACTGTTTATTTTTATTTATTTATTCTAACTATTTCTCTTGTTTGGGGGATTATAATATCTCATTTCTCCTTTGCTTGCCTCCCTGCAAACTCTCTCATATACCCCTCCTTGTGTTTCTTTCAAACCATGGCCTGTTTTCTCATTGATTTTTGTTACATGCATTGATGTGTGTGTGTGTGTGTGTGTGTATATATATATATATATATTGCTAAACACATAAAATAATATCCCATTCTGCATAATGTTACTTGTATGTATGTTTGCAGGGATGGTCATTTTGTGTTGGGCAAGCAGTTGATGTACTCTTCTCCAGGGAAGACCATTTCTCTCATTGTCAGTGTTCCTTAGTTGCCTGTAGTTCTGTGTGTAGGACTGAGCCTCTTGAGCCTTCCTGGTCCACTTTAGCATATCTATTGTTGTTGTCTTTTGTTCAACTCGCATGTCAGCAGTCATTAAGAAAAAAAGATTATATATACTGTTTTTCTTGGTCTCCTTAAAAGGTGTTAACATATGTGAGGGGCAGGGACAGCTCTCCTGCACTTGTGACCCCATCTGGGCCAATGGTGTGAGGGCAAAAGGGTGGGAGGGCATCTCTCCCTAACCAACACCACCACATAGCAGACGGAAGGCAGGGCTGGCTCTCACCACCATTGGCTGATAAGGGATCTGGCCCAGAAGGGGTCACAAGAGCAGGAGAGGTGTCTCTGCCCCTCACTCGGGAAAGCAGGCCCTGCACCTTCCATAGTAGAACTGGCCATGCAAGTGGGGGTTGCAGGTCCAGAATCAGGGCTCTGCATTGGCCCACCCCAACATCTACCCCATGGATGAACTGTTGGAGTGCAAGAAGAGGTCAGTTCCACAACCCCAGGACTGCAGGATCTCCATGACACAGCACAGTTACAGCATATCTGAGAGGAGTTCCAGTGAAGTTCCAGTATTGATGGAGGAGCAGAAACCAGGTGCCTCGTACCAGACCAAGGAGTCATTATAATGAACATTTGCAAGCAGAATGTGTATACAAAGGGGAATATTGTGGGACATACAGCTTCCACAATGAGATGTTATTTTTTATGCTGGGACAGATTGCAAGGGTGGAGAGTGGGTCTGGGGGAGGTGGGAGATGGGAGGAAACAGGGTGCATGATGTGAAATTTGCAAAATAAATTTTTTTCAATAAAAAAAGGTGTTAAAGTATTTTGATAAATTCTCCAGCACCCATTTTCCTAGCAGGAAAATGTCCTTAAATGTATTATTGGTGTTTAACATCCAATTTTTCACTTTTTAAAATAAATTATACATGCCGGGCGGTGGTGGTGCACACCTTTAATCCCAGCACTTGGGAGGTAGAGGCAGGCGGATCTTTGTGAGTTCGAGGCCAGCCTGGTCTACAAAGCGAGTCCAGGACAGCCAGAGATATTCAGAGAAACCCTGTCTCGAAAAAACGAAAAAAAAAAATAAAATAAATTATACGCAAAGTCATAAATTTACAAAAGTATATGTGAAGCATTGTGGTAGGAGCCACACTTCCAAAATCTTGAGTAATAAATGCCGTGTGAGGGTAAAGGCCTGCATGTCACAGCTTTAAAACACTAGCTCAAGGATCAGGAAGCCTTCTCAACCTTGTTCTTCACAGAGGTAGTTTCGGTTGAGGAAACCAGAGGTGAATTACAGAAACTGGCAGAGACAAAGCCCATGGTCCAGCACATGGAGGCAACATTGATTAGCAGAATCTGGAGACAAGTTTTGTTCATACTGGAAGATCTAAGTCAGTGTGGTGATCCTCTGCTTAGTTCCCAGGTGTGTTCACTGCCATGCCAAGCCTTTTGCCATAAGAGGCAAACAGGGAAATAGCAGTTCCTATATGGACAGGAACTAGACAGACAGACAGACAATTAGAACCAGTTGTTGATCTTTCCACAGGAGTTTCAGCCATAGGCAAGAAAGGCATGATAGTATCATATTGGTGAGTTTTTATCCCCTAAATCTTCGAGTTAAAACCCAAGACCAGCTGGGCCTAGTGGTGCAGGCCTGAAGCTCTAATTCCTTGAGAGGCAAGAGGATACAGAATGAGTTCAAGGCCAGCTTATGCAACTAGTAGGATTCTGTCTTTAAAAAAAAAAGAAGTCCGGGGCTATGGCTCAGCAGTAGAGTGCTTACTTAGCATGTGGAAGTTCTAGGTTCAATTCCCAGTGAAACACACACACACACACACACACACACACACACACACACACAGATACATACATAGAGATAGAGAGACAGACAGACAGACAGACAGACAGACACACACACACACACACACACACACACACACACACACACACACACACTGAACATCATATAAAGCAAGAAAGAGCTGAACAGGTTGGCAATTAGGTTTGGGTCTTTGACTTGGAATAAAATTAAGCTGAAGTTTTATATCACATTATTTCTATGAGTCATATTCTGAATGGAAAAGAATGAAGAAGTGACCAGAAACTGCAATGTTCTCAGGTTGGTCTAAAAGGGACAGAATGTGTACTTGAAATGCCATATATTATGCCACAGATTAGTTTTTGACATTACTATTTGGATGTTTTGTTTTTAAATGATTAATGATAATCTTATTTCTATCCCACTAAGAGAGTAGAGGGACCATGGAAGTCCTGGACCACAGCTGTCCTTCAGAGTGTCACAGACAGCCTATAGTGTTTCCTTGTTGTTGCATACTTGAAAAGGTGTCTTTTTGGTAATTTTATCTTTCTGTTTGAGAATACTGAATATGTATATTAGAGATAGGAACTGTACAGACAAGCTTTTTCTCTTGACTAAATATCATACCGTGGTGTGCTTAGCCATCTCTGAGTTTCCTAGGAGTATGTCCCCTCTCTTCATCTAGTGCCTGTGTAAAATCAGGGTTCACAAGGATAAAACTTCAGCTTTCTCGATCTCTGATAGCTCTACAGGCTCCACGGAGTGTCCTTGGGACCTTTCTAACTGTGGAGACAGGAAGTCATTGTTGCTGTTGTTTTCATGATTAAAACACCCAGGAAATAGGTCTTAAGAATGCACAACTATAGTGGAACACCTTACACTAACCTGGTGGCCATATCAAGCCCTAGTACAAGAGGAAGCTCTTAGCCCTCATGTGACTGAACTGAGGGGGTTTGATATGTGGGGCTCCCCTCATCCAAGGAGAAGGAGAAGTTGGAGATGTGGAATTGAGAAGGAGAAAGGGTGGGACCCAGAGGAGAGGAGGGAGGGGAGTTTGACTGAGATAGAAAAAATAAATTAATAAAAAAGAAAGAATGAACAGACACCACTTGCTCTCCTGTATTCTTAGCTACTCTTAAAGAACAGTTAAAATACAGATTTCTAGTGTGCATGCATATTGCCATGTCTTTATATGAATGCTAACATCTCAAAGAGGCAGAGATTGGAGCTGGCATCTTATTATACCCAGAGATAGTTCTCTCCCTGACACCTCTGTTCTCAAAGAAATGAATATAGAATACAACTGCTGATAATTTCTCTGTTAGCATAGTCCACTGTAGAGTGAGAGGAAATTGAGGAGAAATTTAGTAATTTAAGACAAAGCGTTAAGTGTGGTTGAATTATTAATATTTTTTTCCAGATCAGCTACTAACATTTTCAATCACTAAATTCTGTTGCTTCCTATAGGCTAAGTTCAAACTGGATAACCAGAAAGATGGTTCAAAAGCCCATGATTCCATGATTTTGGGTGGATGAGGGTTTCAAACTCTTCATAGTGGACTGCTGAACAATTAAAACTAACAATAGCTTCCTGGAATAAGGGCAACATGGGTGACCAGGCCCATTTACCATCTGCCAGAGTTTGCCTAGGCAGCTTTGAGAAGCTGATTTGGAGCTGCATGTGCTGCGAGCCTCAATGGAGTGACTCACCCCCTCCTAGATAAAAGAAAGGGGTTAGAGGGACACTCAAGCTTTAAATCTATGAAAATATTGACAAAATGAGAACAGCAATCTTTCTGATGACATCAATAGAGTATAAAAAAAATGAACAGCAATGGACAGGCTTGGTGGAGACGTGATTTCTTTAAAACCTACCAGGATCGTTGCTTGCTGGGGATAGCAGGGAGTCTCGATGCTAATCTTGGTTTTGACTCACGAATTGCTTGGGGTTGAGGCAGTTAAAATACTCAGGAGTTCGTTTCTCCAGCTGCTAATTGGAGAAGCCCTAGATGAGCAGAAGTGGCACGAACCCATTAGAAAGTTGTGGATGGAAAATGCCTTCAGGTAAACTTGCATTCCGACTGGCAACCAGAAAGTTCACTAGAAACCTCCTTTGTGCCACACTGGGAACAGCTTGACATGCACCGTCTAGTCCTGCAGGATGAAGTCTGTCTCTTATGTACATCTGATTATTCCTGGCAGAGTGTTCAGCTAATCAGCAGTACTCAATAAATATTTGTTGGATGAGTTGACTCTGCATATATTATCTCATACAAAAAAATAAGCCCCCCTTCTCTGAGGGTAGGTGAAAGGGATGAACAGTGGCAAGTATGCAAAGAAGAGCAAGGTGGATCCTACTAACAGCAAGCTATCTCTCTATGGAGACGCATATTCCACAATGTGTGCCAGTTGATGGACAGACAACTCACAATGGTCAAGGAAATATTTGATAATTTTTTTTTCCTGGCCCTCCAGGCAGTGTCAGGCATGAGCTTCCTCTTCTGGCATGGATCTCAAGTTGGAACAGTTATTGGTTGGCCATTCCTGTGAGCTCTGCACCACCGTTACCCCCACTTGGTGAGTAGAATATTGTTCACTGTGCTTGTTTATCTGAACAACCCAGTAAGCAAATGGCATATATTTCCATTTCAATGAAATGGAGTCCAAGTCTAGTTCTTAATGGGCTGATTGATGGCTCCTCTCTGAGTCACATAGCAGGAAAGAAACAAGACCCTGTGCTTTTTACTTAACCATTGAACTTCCCTGTCCTCACCTGCAGCCAGGGTGCCAAAGAGGAGAACTGATGATGTCTTTAGCTGCTGCAGGTTCAGCGCGTACTGGGGATGAAAATTTACTTGGTATCTACCACGTGACAATGAACTCAGTGCTACCTGGTTCTCAAAGTAGCTTCTTCACAAACCTGCAATATTGGTATCATTTGAAACCCTGTTTGAATGTAAGTTTTCTGACTCAGGCCTATTGAATTGGACACTGTTAAGTCTTTCAAACTGACATGTTTAAGTTTTAAAAAACATCGATATATGTTTTTAAAATCTGAAATTAACCACTGCCCATTTATTCTTCTCAGGTCCATTTATATTTTGATTGCTATGTAATTATCTGCTTTGCATGACTATCTGAGCTTTAACAAACCGAAATATAACTTCTGGTATTTCCCCAAACCCTAATGCTGTTACCTAATTTTTAAAAAATCATTTCAGGTAGGACAATGTTAATTCACCTCAGGTGCCCTTGAGCATCCCTGCCTCACAGATGATTCAATGCCAAGACACGGCAGGAGAGCGTGGGCAAGTCGAGTCTCCTTTCTGTGTGTGTCTCTGGGCTTTTAAACTAGTCTGAGATGAGCCTGGACTTCAGGTTTGTAAAGGTCTTTTGGTAATTTCAAAGGGCCGGAGATGCCAATTTGGAGAGCTCTATGTCAATACAGAGCTTGCTTAACAATTTCTCAGGCTTCTTGTGTAAACCGCTTCTATTTT
Source organism: Lophiomys imhausi (assembly GCA_907164525.1). Classification (NCBI taxonomy): domain Eukaryota; kingdom Metazoa; phylum Chordata; class Mammalia; order Rodentia; family Muridae; genus Lophiomys; species Lophiomys imhausi. The sequence continues at coordinate 1,189,025 of CAJQZJ010034457.1, read as the reverse complement.
TTTCCCCTCACATTATTTTTATTTTTATTTCTTCAAGTTACATCTCAATCACAATCTCCTCCCTACTCCCCCCTCCAGTCCCACACTTCCACCCTCTTTCCCCTCAATCCCCCACCCTCTTCCCCTTTTTTTAAAGTTTAAGGTATATCTTTTTCCTCCCAACAGCTCCCCCTTTCAGTTCAACAAATGGTTCTTTCTCTTATAACAATAAATACAATACAAAACCAACAGAAATAAATAGGCCACAATTATGAGAGTTATATGGCTTAGCATACATTCCCAATGTCCAGTCCATATGTATTTGGCACCTGACTTTAACATTCTACTATCTAACCATCTCCTTCAGTTTAAAGTTCTACATCTAACTCAGCTTTCATCCTAACTTGCATCACAATTTTAAAAATATCTTCTTAGATCCAGAACACCCTCTTGATTCCTAAACAACTCAAAATTTAACTGTGAGACTCTAGCTATCTAGTCTTCAACCACCTCAGAGACCTGAGAGGGATAAATATATCTGATTATACAGGAAGTGCAGGGCCTGCAGCTTCCCAAACTAAGAAATGACATACCAGTGGCTGCCTGGACAGTTCCCATTTTCTCTCCATACATTACAGCCTTGATCTTCAGTCGTTTCGCCCCGTTTCTCTGACAGACATTGATTGTAGAGCAGGAATTATGAAGGACTTACCTACCCTGTCTTGGCAGAGCTAGGCTGTCGACTTACCTGCTTCCAAGTTTTGTCCTTTTTGGACAGCATTCTGTCTACAGTTGGAGCAAGGGGTTTTTCTTGCCAAGAGACAGGCTTGCCACTAATTCAATCATCTCCCACTGGAGATTCTTTGATGCTCATCTTCTACTTGGAATAAAATAGGGGGTGCTGTCAGGAGCTGACATGTCTCGATATCAAAAAATCTAAAGTTAAGAAAAAATCTTTCCCTGCTACCAAGTTTTGTCCTTTTTGGACAGCAGTCTGTCTGCAGTTGGTGCAAGGGGTTTTTTCATGCCAAGAGAAAGGCTTGCCACCAATTCAACCATCTTACAGTGGAGGTTCTTCGATGCTTATCCTCTACTTGGAGTAGAATAGGGTTGCCGTCAGGCGCTGATATGTCTCGATATAAAAAAAAATCTTGATTTAAGATAACATCTTTGAATGCCATATTCTGCAGATCTCAAGGGGTTTTTGAAGATGCCCTATCCATCTCTTGTATTTAGATAAGCAAATGTTGCTTGTCTCTTAGCAACTTGATTACTGGGTAGTTTAGAGAATATCTGTGATAGACTGTCATAGTAGCCAACAAAGAGACATGTTTGCATGACTAGGAGTTTGTTTTAACTATCCTAGACCGTTTTAGACGGTTGGTATCAAGAGGTCAGAGCTTCACATTTTATTTTTAAGTATCTCTAGGTATGATACCATTGGGAAGCATTACCTTTAAATTTGTATCAATATACAAAGATCTATTCAATTGTGGTTAAATATACTCTTAATTATGTATCAATATACCAAGATCAATGCCTATGTAGCCCAATATAATCTTAATATTACGTCCATATGCAAGGGTCAATACCATTGTGGCCAACTATAATCTTAATTTTGTATCAATATACAAAGATCAATACCGATGTAATCCAATACAATCTTATTTTTGCACAATAAACAATGGTCAATACCACTTTAGCCAAATAAACTACTAATTTTGTATCAATATACAAAGGTATAAGGGCATATTCAATAATCTGCCCCTTCTTCTTGGACCTTCCTGTGCTATGTCTATATCTCATTTTTCTCAAGCCCATGCACTCCTACATAGGAGAGGAAGAAGGATACAGAAAAGGAAAAGTAGGAATTCCCTGGGGCTAACCTCCAAAACCCATTAAGACAGGACCATTTATCAGCTTGTAGTCTCTTCCCCTACATAACAGAGTTTTCAGTTATCCTTCAAATAACCAAAAAGATGGGTGGAGAAACACCCTCCCCACCCTCTGGGCATGGGACGTCGCTCTCTTAAAGTGACTTCCTGCTGATTTGGGTCGTAGTAGATCTGTTTGGGGCCCCAACCCAAATGGGAAAAATGATTAAAAATGTTAGTACAATCCTTTTATGACAGCCTAACTCTGCCAAGACAGGGTAGGAAAAACCCCTTGCTTCAACTGTAGACAGACTGCTGTCCAAAAAGGACAAAACTTGGAAGCAGGTAAGTCGACAGCCTAGCTCTGCCAAGACAGGGTAGGCGAGTCCTTCATATCCCCTGCTCTACAATCAATGTCTGTCAGAGAAATGGGGCCAAATGACTGAAGATTGATGCTGTAATGTATGGAGAGAAAATGGGAGCTGTCCAGGCAGCCACTGGTATGTCATTTCTAAGTTTGGGAAGCTGCAGCCCTGCACTTCCTATATAATCAGATATATTTGTCCCTCTCAGGTCTCTGAGGTGGTTGAAGAATAGATAGCTAGAGTCTCATAGTCAAATTTTGAGTTGTTTGGGAATCAAGAGAGTGTTCTAAGAAGATGCTTTTTAAATTGTGATGAAAGTTGAGTTGGATATAGAACTTTAAACTCATGGAGATAGGTCGACAGTAGAATGTTGAAGTCAGGTGCCATATACATATAGACTGGACATTGGGATTGTATGCCAAGCCATATAACTCTCATAATTTTGGCCTAATTACCTCTGTTGTTTTGTATTGTATTTATTATTATAAGAGCAAGAGCCATTTGTTGGACTGAAAGGGGGAGCTGTTGGGGGGAAAAGATATATCTTAAACTTAAAAAAAGGGAAGGGGATGGGTGGGTTGAGGCGGAAGAGGGTGGGAGGGTGGGACTGGAGGCGGGGTAGGGAGGGGATTTCAATTGAGATGTAACTTGAAGAAATAAAAAATAAAGTAAAAAAAAAAAGAAAAAAAAAGAATTTAAAATGCAAAAAAAAAAGAAAAAATCTTTGAATGCCATATTCTGCAAATCTCTTGAGGTTTTTGAAGATGCCCTATCTATCTCTTATATTAGGATAAGCAAATGTCACTTGTCTCTTAGCAACTTGATTTTTGATTAGCTTAGAAAATAACTGTAATAGACTGTCATAGTACCTAACAAAATGACAAACTTGCATGACTATTAGTTTGCATTTCTTAATTATCCTAAACAGTTTATGACAATTGGTAGGAAAAGGCTGAAACTTCACATTTATTATCTTTTCTTTTTTTTTTTTACCCCCTAACCCTTCCATCCCACTCCTCTGCAGTGGAGTGTCCCTATATAAAAGTCCCTCGCCCCACTTCAGAGGTCATATGAGGGCCAAGAGCCTCCTCATACACTGGGGGCCTACAAGGCAGTACCACCAGTGAAAAGTGTCTCATTGCCAGGGAGAGAAAACTAAAAAACAAACAAACAAATAAAAAAAAATAAAAAGTCTATGTCCATGTTCCCTTTGGTGTGTTGGTTATAGTATCGATATCCTGTACTATATAGCTAAAATCCTACTATAAGTGAATAGATGCCATGTGCATCCTTCTGAGTCTGGTTAGCTCACTCAGGATGATCTTCTCTAGTTCCATCCATTTGGCTGCAGATTGCATAATTTCATTGTTTCTGATAGCTGAGTAGTATTCCATTGTGTAGATGTACCACAGTTTTTTAATCCATTCTTCGGTTGAGGGACATCTGGGTTGTTTCCAGTTTCTAGCTATTACAAATAAGGCTGCTATGAACATAGATGAGGAAACTTCCTTATGATTCCGTGAGGAGTCATTTGGGTGTATACCCAGAAGTGGTATGGCTGGGTCCTGAGGCAAAGCTATTCCAAGTTTTCTAAGATATCGCCATACTGACCTCCATAGTGGTTGCACATGCCTGCACTCCCACCAGCAATGGAGGAGGGTTCCCCTTTCTCCACACCTTCGCCAGCATGTGCTGTTATTGAGCTTTTGATCTTAGCCATTCTGACAGGTGTGAGATGGAATCTCAGAGTCATCTTGAGTTGCATTTCTCTGATGATTAAGGGTGTTGAGCATTTCTTCAAGTGTCTCTCAGCCATTAGGGATTCCTCCTTTGTGAATTCTCTATTTATCTCCGTCCCCATTTTTTTTGATTGGATTATTTGGTTTCTTGGCATTTAATTTCTTGAGTTCTTTGTAGATTTTGGATATTAGCTCTCTGTCAGATATGGGGTTGGTGAAGATTTTCTCCCAGTCTGTAGGCTGCCGTTTTGTTTGAATGACAGTGTCTTTTGCCTTACAGAAGCTTTTCAGTTTCATGAGGTCCCATTTATTGATTGTTGGTCTCAGGTCCTGAGCTGTTGGTGTTCTGTTCAGGAAGTTATCACCTGTGCCAATGAGTTCGAGGGTTTCTCCTACTTTTTCTTCTAGTAGATTTAGTGTGACCGGCCTTATGTTAAGGTCTTTGATCCTTAAGTTGGACTTAAGTTTTGTACAAGGTGATAATGAAATGGGTCTAATTTCATTCTTTTACAAGTGGATATCCAGGTGGACCAGCACCATTTGTTGAAGATGCTGTCCTTTTTCCATTGTGCAGTTTTGGCTTCTTTGTCAAAAATTAGGTGGCCATAGGTGTGTGGGTCCATCTCTGGGTCTTCAATTCGATTCCATTGATCTACTGGTCTGTTTCTATACCAATACCATGGTGGTTTTTTTACTACTATTGCTCTGTAGTGCAGCTTGAAATCTGGGATGGTGATACCTCCAGATTTTTTTATTGTACAGGATTGATTTAGCTATTCTGGGCTTTTTGTTGTTCCATATGAAATTGAGAATAGCTCTTTCCAGGTCTATAAAGAATTGTGTTGGTATTTTGATAGGAATTGCATTGAATCTATATATTGCTTTTGGTAGCATAGCCATTTTTATTATGTTGATCCTACCTATCCATGAGCATGGGAGATCTTTCCATCTTTTAAAGGCCTCTTCCATTTCTTTCTTCAAGGCTTGAAGTTCTTGTTGTACAGGTCTTTTACTTGCTTGGTTAGAGTTACCCCCAGGTACTTTATATTGTTTGTGGCTATTGTGAAGGGTTGTTTCCCTTATTTCTTTCTCAGCCCATTTGTTTGTTGTATAAAGAAGGGCTTCTGATTTTTTTGAGTTAATTTTGTATCCAGCCACCTTGCTGAAGGTGTTTATCACCTGTAAGAGTTCTCTGGTGGAATTTTTGGGGTTGCTTATGTATACTATCATATCATCTGCAAATAGGGATAATTTGACTTCTTCGTTTCCAATTTGTATCTCCCTGATCTCCTTTAGTTGTCTTATTGGTCTAGCAAGAACTTCAAGTTCTACAGTGAAGAGATATGGTGAAAGTGGGCATCCTTGTCTTATCACTTAGTTTAGAGGAAATGCTTCAAGTTTCTCTCCATTTAATTTCATATTGGCCACTGGCTTGCTGTATATTGCCTTTATTATTTCTAGGTACGGTCCTTGTATGCCCGTTCTCTCCAGAACTTTTATAATGAAGGGGGTGTTAGATTTTGTCAACATTTTAAGGATCTAACACAAGGTCTTGTGCATACTGGAGAAGTGTGCTATCAATATGTCCTCACCCTTTAGTTATTTTTTTATTTTTTTTTAAGCTAGGGTCTCCCTACATAGCCAGACTGGCCTTGAACTCACAATCCTGTTTCAGCCTCCCTATTAGTGGGATTACAGATATGCATTATCAAGCTCACCTCCAAGTAACTTTTTGTTTGTAAACAGGTTTCTGGAGATGAAAAGGGATCCTACCACAGAACTGGATGCCCTTAGGGTCACTAGAGCTGTGGTTCCATAGTCTTCAATTGCTCATGAGGTTCTGGGAGGATTCGTTAACACGAAGCACTACTTACTTCCTTGGCAGGAACTTTTTATGGAGCTCTCAGGTAAGTGATAAATATTTCTATTAGACACGGCTTCTATTTATGACTCAAAATGGTCTATAATAATGTCTGGATTTTCCTTAGGAGGCATAAATTCTATCCTGATTTAAGAATAGAGAAAACAATTGCTCCTTCTGTGGCTGTATAGAAAGAAATGTACATGCTTTTGTACTTGGACCAAAATTCTAAAATAGGTCAAACCTTAACTGAAAGGAGAAAAATATCTTATGGTTCAAATCCTCATTAATGTTGCTCCTTAAGCTAAATTTACCTCTTCAGTTAGTCTTCTACTTATGAATATACTGTGACTGGAATGATGTTCTCTCCTTAATCCACTACCATATGGCTTGCTTGCCTAAAAGCATTATAATAAGGATGATTTTCCCCTAAGAAGAAACCAAATGAATAGTACTCAAATAAATGACAAGTGGGAAACATATTGCTAGTTTGAACTGGAAGTGATTATATTTTACTATTGTAATGTGACAATTAGTTTTGATTTTCAGTTTCATTGGACTGAGAAGAGCCTGGGAGATTCGTAAGGTACACCTCTAGGAATATCTGTGCAGGTGTTCCCAGAGATCACACTAACTGGAGGGGAAGAAACTTGTCCCTAGTGTGGGCAACATCACCCCACAGGCTGGGGACCCAAAGAGGCTCAAAGAGAAGAGAAAGTGGCTAGCATGATATAGACACATTCTCACCTCTCCTTTTCTTGTCATTGAGTGAAGTGCTCTGCTCAGCAACACCCTCCTCACCAGGCTGGACTAGAACTTTTGAAACCATATATAAAATAAGCCTTCTTCCCTTAACTTGTTTATGTCACAACCATGCAAAACTGAACACAGGCCACCAACTCTGCCTTCCTTAAAAGCCCTTCCACTGGGTATGGAGAGATGGTTCAATGGTTAAGAGCATTTGCTGCTCTTGCAGAGGACCTGCGATCCATTCCCGCACCCACATGGTGGCCCACAACTGTATGTCACTGGAGTTCTTAGAGGACCTGACACCCCCTCTGTCCTTCATGGGTACTGCATGCCTATGGAGCACATACATATATGTAGTCAAAGCACCCATAAACATAGAATAAAAATAAGTTAATCTTCCAAAATGCCTTCCCAATTGATACCAAGACTTCTTTTCTCTACCACTCATAGGCAATCATATTCATTTATTTATCATTTATTTTGGTGAAAATATATGACATGTATTTGCTTAGTAATTTTCATGTATACGTTGTTAATGGTTTATGCTATACAGTACCTCTCTATATGTTTTCATTACATGTAATAAAACTGTGCACTTCCACTAACTTCTCCCCATCTCTCCTTTCTTAGGTCATAATAACCATTATTTATCTCATAAGCTTTTCTAGGAAGGCAACATTCTTATATACAACATGTAAAATGTCTTGTCTTACTAAACCTGCCTGTCTTACTTCACTTAGCATAATGTCCAGTTTTATTCATGCAAATTCCAGGATTTCCTTTTAAAAGTTTGAATGGTACGTGTGTGTGTGTGTGTGTGTGTGTGTGTGTGTGTGAGACATTTCCTTTGTCTCTTCATCCATTGATAGACCATTGGTTTCATTCTATATCTGGTCTAGTGTGCTAAAATGGATTCAGAGTATAGACAGCTCTTCATGAGACTTGGTTCCATTTTGTCTGTGTATATATGCAGCAGGCAGAGAGATTAATTGGATCATATGGGAGTTCTATTGTTAGTTCTTTTGAGGAAACTTGATGGTCCTTTTCCCAAAATGGGTGCATTAATTTACATTCTTATATTTTTGGTTGTGAGCCTAGCCTTTAACGGCTGAGCCATCTCTCCAGCCCTAATTTACATTCTTATCAACAAGGTACAAATGTTCCCCCTTTCTTCTCCTCATCATAATATTTACCTTTTAATAAAACTAATAGCTACTCTTACAAGTGTGAAGTGGCTCCTCACTGTGACTTTGAGGTACATTTCTGTTATTACTATGATTGTTAAGGATTGAGAGAGCACTTTACCCCTGCATATGCACTGGCCATTTATATGCCCTTTGAAAACATTCTGTTCAAGGTTGTTTTTTTCTTTAACTAATTTTTCTCCTAGTTATTAGTTTTTTTGTTATTGAGACTATGGCTTTTTAAAAAGTGAATTGTAATAGTTTTATTATAAGCTGAACTTCATAAGATCAGAAGTGATGATTATGTACCAGAAGAAGTTTGAAACTAAACTCTTCAAATTGAACTTTACTTATATTTAAAGTTTTGGGCAATTTATAAAATGGCAGTTTCCACAGTGGAGTTTTAGGGGCACATGGCTGAATTGTGATCTGCAATGTGATGGAGATCAGAAAAGAAGAAGATTGAAACTAACAGCAAATGTCCCACACTGTGTGGTTGATCTGTGCTGGGGCTTCTGGAAATGCAGTGTTTCAAACTCAAATGTTTGCTTTCAGAAAACAAGGGCTGCAAAGAGGAATAGCAGCTAAGATAAGAAGAGCGGGCCACATGCCACTTCTGAAGTGTCAGTTCCCCTTGGTGAACATTTCCCAAGTTTTCTTTGTTGGAAGCTCTCTGCAAACTACTTACTAACTTTAGAAAGAAAACACACTAGGGAAATCTTAGACCTCAGAGGAGAAGGACAATGAAAATGGAAAATTCTCCCCTGTTTATTGGGGTAAGGTGCCCAACAGGAGCAACGAATCTTTTAGGCGTCTGTGCTATAACTCACTGTGATCTCCCTTGAGAAATGAACAAATGAAAATCCCCAAAGACATAGACTCATCCTTCAACACCGAAGGGCTTGATTTACTCTCTATACTGGCCACCTCAGAATATGCTCACTCTGTTGCAACCCTGTCTGACTAGTGCCAACTAGCCCAAGGGCAGTGATGCTGGCTGCTTCAGAGACACCCACGGCCACAGCAGCACGTGCCAAATCAGCTTACATGCCTGTGCCTTCCCAGAGAACAGAGCAGCATATGGAAGGCTTTGGCTCCCTGCCATCTGTCAGCAGTGGGCAGGACAGTCTGTGTGCAATTCCAGTCCATGCCCTGCTCACGAGATAATGCTTTCCCTAGCAAAGGGTCTGCTGGCCCCTGACAAGGACAGTTCACTTGTGGGAATGATGAGAACCCATGCAGCTTGGCCTCAACTCCTCTCAGTTCTGCTCAAATACCAATTCGGCACTGAGGAGAAGCCATCCCTACTTATCGCTGGTGTGTGAGGAGCGGAGCTTGGACGTTCTCTTTGAGTTGTACAACACAACTGCCATCACTGTTACTGTAACAGAAATAAGCCGTTTGCTGAAGTACTTCCTGGTAACCCCCTTCTAACTTCCAGGAGCACTGTGACGAGATCGGATACAGATGAGTATTTTATTCTTCTCTACTGGTACCTGTGCTCCAGCCACTGAGTTAAGAAAATGGCCGTGGGCCTTATTTTTCCTAGGAAAGCAGTTTGTGGGTTTTCTTGCATCCTTTTTTATTTTGTCTTATATTTTATTTTGTTATTTTGAGACAAGCACTCACGTAGCCCAGGCTGGCCTTGAACTTGCTGTGTGGGAAGATCTTGAAATTTTGACGTGCCTGCCGCACCTTCTAAGTGCTGGCATTGCAGGTCTTACACCACACTGGAAACCACACCCATGGCATCATGCGTGTGAAGCAAGCACTCTTTTTTTTTTTTTTTTTTTTTTACTTTTTTTCCTTTATTTTTTATTTCTTCAAGTTACATCTCAATTGCAGTCCCCTCCCTATTCCCCCTCTCAAGTCCCACTCTCCCACCCTCAACCCCCCATCCTCTTCCCTTTTTTTTTTCTTTTAAGTTTAAGGTATATCTTGTTTCCCCCTACAGTTTCCCCTTTCAGTCCAACAAATAGTTCTTTCTCTTATAATAATAAATACAATACAGTACAACAGAGGTAATTAGGCCACAGTTATGAGGGTTATATGGCTTAATGTACATTCCCAATGACCAGTCCATATGTATTTGGTACCTGACTTTAACATTCTACTATCTAAACATCTCCATGAGTTTAAAGGTCTATATCTGACTCAACATTCATACTAACTTGCAACACAATTTTAAAAGTATCTTCTTAGATCTATAACACTCTCTTGACTCCTAAACAACTCAAAATTTAATTATGAGACTCTAGCTGTCTGTTCTTCAACCACCTCAGAGACCTGAGAGGGATAAATATATCTGATTTCATAGGAAGTACAGGGCCTGCAGCTTCCAAAACTAAGAAATGACATACCAGTGGCTGCCTGGACAGTTCCCATTTTCTCTCCATACATTACAGCATCGATCTTCAGTCATTTGGCCCCGTTTCTCTGACAGACATTGATTGTAGAGCAGGGGTTATGAAGGACTTACCTACCCTGTCTTGGCAGAGCTAGGCTGCCGACTTACCTGCTTCCAGGTTTTGTCCTTTTTGGACAACATTCTGTCTACAGTTGGAGCAAGGGGCTTTTCCTACCAAGAGATAGGCTTGCGACTAATTCAATCATCTCCCACTGGAGATTCTTCGATGCTCATCTTCTACTTGGAGGAGAATAGGGGGTGCTGTCAGGAGTTGATATGTCTTGATATAAAAAAAAATCTAAAGTTACGAAAACATCTTTGAATGCCATATTCTGCAGATCTCTTGAGGTTTTTGAAGAGGCCCTATCTATCTCTTATATTAGGGTAAGCAGATGTTGCTTGTCTCTTAGCAGGTTTATTTCTGATTAGCTTAGCAAGTAACTATAATAGGCTGTCATAGTACCTAACAGAATGACCGGCTTGCATAACCGTTAGTTTGCATTTCTTAATTATCCTAAACAGTTTATGACAATTAGTAGTAAAAGGCCGAAACATCACATTTCATTTTTTTTTTTTTT
>CAJQZJ010034457.1:1041571-1164709 GCA_907164525.1 Lophiomys imhausi | reverse complement strand
TGTGTGTGTGTGTGTGTGTGTGTGTGTGTGTGTGTGTGTGTGTGTGTCTGTGTGTGTGTGTGTGTGTGTGTCTGTGTGTGTCTGTGTGTGTGTCTGTGTCTGTGTGTGTCTCTGTGTGTGTCTGTGTCTGTGTGTGTCTCTGTGTGTGTGTGTGTGTGTTTGCCCATGTACCATGGCACATGTTGGGCGGGTAGAGGATTTCTTAAAGGATGAAGTTCTCCCCTTCTATGTGGGTCCTGGGGATCAAACTCTGGTTGTCAGGCTCTCCACAGAACCTTTACTTGTTGAGTCATTTCGCCGGTGAGAAGACTGAGTATTTAAGCAATTATCAGGACAGTATCTTACAAGGAAGCAACTACTCAACAGCAACAAAAATCACATAGGACATTTTCATTTTAAAAGTGAGACTGAAAACATTAATTTAATGACTGGGTTTCTTTGTCTAGATTTACTGTAATTTAAAAAGTTTCAAATTGAATAAAGCATGAATTAGAAGAAAATAAATAAGTAAACTCATTTTTGTCTCTTTTTTCAGATGCTGTTCATAAAATTCTTTAGCCCAGGGAAGAATCTCGTAGATTCAGTGTCCCAAGTAAAAAGCTGGAGTGGGTTGAGGGGTGGGCAGAGGCTACTTGAATTCTTGGATGCTTAAAATAAAACACTCATACAAATAGCTAATTAATTCTGTGCTACCCCTGCCCATAAGGCAGCTGGTGTAAATAAATCGCATTTTCTCATTGCTAAACAGTAATAATAAAATTTGAGAAAACAAAGCAAACAAACAATAAAATAAAATAGTCGTGATTTCTCTTTTCAAATCATAAGGATGACAGGAAAATAAATCTCCAGTCTTTGAATTCTACTTTGCAGAAAAACAGTTGCTAACAATTTGTGTTTCATCTGTATCCTTGGTAAAGTAATCCATGATATGTTTATGTCACTAATGTTGTATAATCTATATGCAAACTATCACAGATTCAATTGTATCTTTGTTGTTGTTATTGTTCAGGTTGCCCTCTGGGTTTCTAGGTAACTAAGGATGATTTTGAACTTCTGATCCTTCTACTTCTGTCTCCCCATTGTGGGGACTATAGGTGTTCTACTGTGCTTATGGGGTGCTGGGGGTCAGATGCAGGGATTTGTGCACACCAGGGAACTGATATTCTAACTGAGTTATATCCAAGCCCTCAATAGCATCCTTTTGAAGTTGTAATTTATTTCCTGTTTTTTATTTATTTTTATTTCATATGTGTGAATATTTGCTTGCATGTACAGTAACATCTCCTAGAATAGCAGTTACCACTGGTTGTTTGAGTCATCTCCTCAGATCCACAATAGCACCTTTTGAAATGATGATGCATTATTTCACTCAGTGTATTTGTCATAATTCAACTGGTCCTTTATGGAGAATCCTTCACTGCTTCTTGCTTTGTGTTGAGTCATGTCTTAGTAATGTGATTTATCATACACTGTTTTCATAAATCCATTTCCATAAGCTAAATAAGTTATTTCTGGGTAAGAGGGTATGGATAGAGAAAACTGCATAGATATTACCAAGTGTCTTAAAAAATGCATGGATCTTGTTCACAACAGCAGTGTGTAAGAATGAAAATTTCTCTAACCTTATCAGCCCTGAACACGATCAAACTTCATGTCTTTTGTTAGTCTGATGAAATCTTGTATTATTTAATGAAACTCTTATATTATATTATATAATGAAGATCTTATATTATTTGATGAAAATCTTATATTATTTAAAGAAGACCTACCTCATTTTAATTATCATTTCATTGTTAATAGGAGTCAGTAGATTTTTTTCATGTCTACTGGCCATTTTTATATTCTTTCTATAAATTTTTACTTATAAAATTTGTTCATGTTTACATTATATATATATTTTTGATTTGTAAGAATTCTATGGCTTTTTAGAAATTAGTGGTTTGCAAGTCCTATATTATATATGTGTTTTCCAATTCATTCCTTTAAAATTTTGTTTGCTTTTATGCAGTTAAATTTGTGAAGATTTCACTTCAAAGTTTGTTTCATTGTATGCTTATAAAAGTCCTCCCAAACTTGATTTAAAAATATCACTTTAGAGCCACCAAGAAAGGTCCAGCTGATAAAGGTACTTGCTGCCAAGACTGATAACCCAGACCCCAAGATGAATCCCCTGTTGGTCTAAGGAGAGGTTGGACCAAAGGGTTTAACTGACACTTGTACAAGCTATCCTCTGAACCACCACATGTGACATCACATACACACACACACACACACACACACACACACACACACACAGATACAGACACACATACACACATGCACACACACATACACACACATGCACACACACATGCACACATACACACAGAGATACACATACACACAGACACACACACATACACACACATGCACACACACAGACACACACACACACACAGACACACACACATACACACACATACACACACATGCACACACATACATACACATGCACACACACATACACAAACAGACACACATACACACACAGACACATAGACACAGACACAGATGACAACACATACACACAGACACACACACAGACACACATACACACACATACACACATGCACACACACAGACACACAGACACACACATACACACACAGACACACACATACACACACATGCACGCACACAGACACACACATACACACACACGCACACACACACATGTACACAAACCCTCACACATCCTCACATGCACAATAAAATTCTAAAAATCACTGCCAGTTTTAAGATTTCAAAAATTTCTTAAACTTTCAAATCAATTTTATATCATGTATCCCTTTGTTATCTTAAAGTACAGTTGTAGTGTAGATCTTTTATATTCTTCTATACTGAATCAGGGATGTTGCTGGTTTAATATTAAGCTTTTGAATACATTGTATCTTATTGCTAATTCACTTTTATTAACTTGAATTATAAAGACACACGAGAAGCACAACCACATTAAGTCAGGGCAGAACATCTTAAAGGAGATGGTGATGTGTGATCCACACAATGGTGATACACAAAGCAACCATATTTACCTTGAAGCTCGAATTCCCTGGGGAAGACATGATTCTTCTACCTGTTCTGAAAGCTGAGTTACATGCACATGGTATTTCCTCTGTGTGTTATTTAAAGGCAACAGTGATGCTCTGAAAAGCAGAAGCTGTATCCTGTGGAGCTGATACTATACAAAGAGTCTGGCGGGGGTTTGCCACTGGCCCAGCAGAAAGCAACGGACAGCAAGCTTGCATCATCTTGCATAGACAAAAGTGGACCAGATAGCCTGGAAGGAAGTACAGGGAGATACAGGTGACCTAACAAGACCAGCATCAATCACCCTCCCTGGGGCAAGCTCCTTGGTAACAGGATGTCCCACAGCCCTGAGACTCTGTTCTTTTCTGACATTCTCTGGGTTTTCTGTTTACATTCCCCACAGTTCCTCATGATACCAGCAGTCTCTCTGCAGAGCAGATCGCTACATCAATGCCTTTAGAGTCAAAGAATCTCAGAATGAACAGGAACAGCAAGCACTACCTCATGGAGAAGGGCGGCACACCCTTTGTCCCTACACTGTGGGAGACGGTAGACACTTACCATCAGATGCAGAATGACACATTTCATAACAGTAGTACTTATTGAATATCCTTTCTAAGAATTGAAAATTTAATCTGATGATTTCTTAAGTTTTTCCGCTAAGGGCATGAGAAAAATGCCATCCTTTGTTTTTTGTTTGCTTTTGGTACTGAAGATTAGTCCTAAGGCCATATGCATGCAATACATGTACCTTACTACCGACATACCCCGGCACATCCTGTTCTATAATGACATCACTGCCTCAGTGATGTTGCTTTATAGGTCCATTTCTTAATTGAATTTCTATTTAGTTACAGATTCATACATTAGAAAAATTTTAAACTCATAAGAAACATATGCAAGTGTCATCTGCAAATGTGGATGGTTTGGTTTTCTACTACTCCCCCCACACCCTATGATGGTAGTCTATTGATTTTAAGAAGTTTCCATGTATGTTGGGCTATAGTTAGCTGCAGAGCACTTGCAGAATTAGGATATTTAAGGCTCAGCATTCAAATGCCAGTACTATATTCCCCAAGCAAAAGTTTCCCCTATCTCTAAGGGTGAATACTGGCTTGCAATCCTTAGTAGTTTTCTCAGGCTCAGCCCAAGGGTTTTCTGATGCCCCCGATTTGGTGCTGGGCTACCATGGCATCACCACAACTTCTATTTGTTTTACCTTCTCTATAAAGCCAAATGTAAAAGGGAAAATGAGTGTTATGGAAAGGGCCTCCTTAGGCATAACGTATTTATCCAGAATGGCACACTGGCTGTACTGAGATCAGAGCCAATGGAGTGAATATGTTTAGAGGCCTTCAATCTCCAGGGCTCTCAGATCCAAGTAAACCACATTCAGTTTTAAAAACTCTAGGTGTAGCAAAGAGAAATTCAATAAAACACAAGTTGTTCCTGAGCATTAACAATACTCAGAAAAGGCTCCAAATACCCCAAGCAACATCTGGGCACTGTACCTGGGCTGTCCTTGGGCTAGAGCCCACAAAGAAAGTCCCATGTAGAAAACATTGAGTTTTACTAAGCAGGTTTGCTTCCTTATTGGGCTACAGGATATAACTGGGATACAAATTAGAGATGTTTCTGCTTTGGCCCAGGTTGTTTATTGTGGGTGAAGGAACCCAAACTTTTCACTGTTGGAAGGCAGCCTTTAGAGATCAGTGTGGAGGTCCAAGCCAGGGTTTCTCAGTTCTGGCACTGCTGATATTTTGGGTTATAATTCCTTGTTGTAGGACAGTGGCTCTGGACTTTCCTAATGTTGTCACCCTTTAATACAGTTCCTCCATTTAATGCATGTTCTGAATACCCCAACTATAAAGTTATTTACATTGGTACTTCATAACTGAAATTTTGCTAGTTGTGAATCATAATGCAAATATCTATGTTTATGATGGTCTTAGGTGACTCCTTGTGAAAGGGTCATTTGACCCCCAAAATGGTCACGATCCACATGTTGAGAGCCAGTGTTGAAGAAGGCCATCTTACAGTTTATAAAATATTTAGTCATGTTCCTGGCTTCTATGCCCAGGATGTAAATAGCAAATCTCTTTGAACAAATATATCTACACATATAGCCAAGTCTTCTGTGGGACAAAACTGGCCCCATCAGGTTAATGGTTTTAGTTGACACATAGGAATGTAGATATAAATAGAAATATGTTTGTGTATGCACGTATCACCGTGTGTGTGTGTGTGTGTGTGTGTGTGTGTGTGTGTGTGTGTGTGTGCATCATGCTGTTATTGTAACAAAATCCCAAAATGAATCAAGTTAAAAAGAGGGAAGGTTTATTCTGCCTCATAATTCTGGAGGTTTCCAACTTATGGTGGTAAGGTGCCGCCATATTATGGCATGGCAGGAATACATTGGGGAAGATGATTATTTACCATTAGAGGGGAGAGAGAGAGAGAGAGAGAGAGAGAGAAGGAGGAGGAGGAGGAGGAGGAGGAGGAGGAGGAGGTGGAGGGAGGCATAGAGATATTCCATCAAATGTAGGACCCCAAATCTTAACTTTCTCCCATTATATCCAGACTCTTAACTGTTCTACCACCCTCAACAGCAATGTATGGATCTATGTCCTTGCCACCTGAGCCCTAAAGGGGGCATGCAAGGTCCACACTATTGAAACATGATATGTGTGTACATTATTCATATATTTTCTAACTCTGTCTCAATAGGAGCTGATGGTGATAACTCCTCAGCATCGCCAGAACCCGGGGCTTGAGTTCTAACAATCAGTCATGCCTGGAAATAGAGTTCTCCAAAGAAATGGCTTCCTCCCGGATAGGAGCAGGAAAGAGGAAGATGAACAACACCTTCCTCTATAAGAAAGAAAAGGAAAGCTCAAAAAGAGGCAGGTCACATGAGAAAGATTTAGGGATTTGCTTGAAGGTGGCACCTCTTACCAAATATGAGGAGGCAGAACATTCAGAAAATATGGGCAAGAAATTTAATTATAAGTTAAAGTACACAGCCAAAAGTCAAGCTGTCAAGCATGTGTGAGCCCTGGGTTCAACACTCAGAATAACAAAAGGTTCTTGAAGATGACATAGCCAACACCAACTAAATGAAAGAATAAATGCCTGAAGAAGAGTGTTCTTTACTACACAATTAGTATTCTTATTAGTAGATGTAGATGCAATGAGTTCATTATTAGAAGATCATATTGTCTGGTAATTGTTTGATGGATGTCTAATCAATGGATGTTTAATGTGGGAGTAACAGTGTTCAAATGAAAGTATCTGCACATATTACAATTGTTGTGATACTGTGCTGGCTAGTTTTATGTCTACTTGACACAAACCTGGGCTCTATAAGAAGGCAGGATGAGCAAGCCATGAGAAGCAAGCCAGTGAGCAGCACTCCTCCATGGCCTCTGCCTCAGCTCCTGCCTCCAGGTTCCTGCCTTGTTTGAGTTCCTGTCCTGACTTCCTTCAATGATGAACAGTGATGTAAAATCATAAACTGAATAATTCCTTTCCTCCCCAAGTTGCTTTGGTCATGGTGTTTCATCACAGCAATGGTAACCCTAAGACAGATACCAATGTCTTGACTAAGGAATGTCTTGTCCTTCCTTGTCTTTTTGTGCAAAGGATTTTATTGAATGATTGGGAGGCAGACTTGTAAATTATGGTACATACAGACTCAAATGAACACACATAACCACACTTATCAGCATCAGAGCCTGGTAAATTAAATATGTGTTAACTGAAGGGATGCTATATCCCTGCTATGTGTGATATATGGGTGTTATGTCAATATGAGTCATGAATGTACAATTGTGGCATATGAGCAAAACAAATGGCTGTGGCTTTCCTTAGCCTAAATAAATTCTTATTATATCAGCAGAAAAGGTTTAAATGTTAGGCCTTCAGACATACATATAGTTTAGGACTTAGATTCTGGAAAAATACATTTTTACTAGGAGGATAAGGAAGGCAAGATTGAATTATTCTGTTATAGTCAGAGTGTCTTGATATGAAGTCTCACTGCAGTAAATTACAAGGGTTAGTGGCATGTGAACTTGTTATAAGGAAGAGACACTGTAGCATGCTTATTGTACCTTATAATGTTAAGCAGCGTGAATGTTTTTAAAATACAAGGTAGAGTCATTTAGACTTGTGTTGACTAGTACTCCAACAAAAGCATTTTCCCTTCTACAACGGTCTGTGTTCCCCGAGGCTGAGGTGACCTGACTTGCTAATGCTGTGATATGAAAGACCTTGTTGTTTTCCACGCTGAATGGCCAGCCTACACACTGTTCGCAGCTTGACTGAATTCTATGGCATTGACTAGCTTATTCTGGCCCATCCCCCTTTCTGTGTTCTTCTTCCTGGTCTTCTGTCTTCACTTTTGTCTTCTTTTTGGACTTGCATCCCAGGTTGGACACTCAAAGTATTTGTGCACCTCCTCAATGATACCAGCATCTCTTGGTTTTTTGTTTTCAAGAAGCTCAGTGTGTGGCTCATGAAACAAGACCTTCACCATCGTCTTTGGCCATTAAGTGTTCATGTTGCTGTCTAAGCACCATTTCTTACAAGAGCATTCGAACACAGGGACATGTTTACTTTTCCATTGGCCATGCTGAAAGTCCATTTTGTAATGTTCTTTAAAAATGCAATGATTCCCCCCGAAAGATACATATTAAAAAAAAAAAAAAAGAAAAATGCCCAAGCCCTTTGTGATGTAAAGAAATAATAACACACATTTACCTGTGGCTTTATGTTTATAGTTTCTGATACCAGCAGCCCAGCACTGTCTGAACACACTGACTGAATAAGAACCCAAAAATAATTCCTGAATTTTAAGTTGATGTGTTTCTGAGAAGCATGGTGAAATGTCACATGGTCTTGCTTCACCATCTGTCATGACTTGTCCCTTTCACCAGTCTGTTCACTCTGTACGCACTACCTACCACTGTCACTTAGCTGTCTCGGTTATCAAGTCAACTGTGGGAAACTCCACAGTATCTATATACAGGTTCTGTACTCGGTGGCTCATGGTTCTCACTGGGGCTCTTGGAGTATGTCCAGTTAGGAGCATACTCTGTACTTTTGAAGAATTTTCAGAACAAGACACTGGAACAAACCACTCTAAGTTATTATTTTCAGAACAGATTAAGAGAACAAAGAGACAGTAATAACAATAAATATAATAATTGGGTGGTGATGACAATGAGAGCTACTATGTGCCAGGCAGAGTTCCAAGGACCTCAGATGCATTTGGCCATTTGACATTGGTGATGCTGTGGAGGATACACAGGGATCCTCCTCCCCATTACAGATAGAGACTGAGCTGGGGAGAAGGGGCATGCTCACAGCAATGCTGCACGGGAGTCTTAAAACCTGGGCTAAACATAGGCAATCAAGTTCCAAGGAGTAGGTTCTCAATGAGCTTTCTGAATTATGCCATGTGGTTTCCACACCAGGAAAAAAAAGGTTATGGCCATTTTAATGGGGTAGAATTCCATTTTTATATGGAAGGAATTTCAGAGAAAAGTAAGGTTGATAACTAATCGAAGCAAGACCTTGAAGTGTGAGATTAATAAAGTGTACCGTATTGTCTTCTTGGGTGTGACATGAATTTGAAATGAGTTGATAACGACCCCCCCCTGCCCCCACAGTCCTGGGCAATCCAACAAGGTCTTTAGGTCAATTCACTGCTTCTGAATCAGAAGACAGAAGCCTTGGATCCAGCTATGGTTTGAGTTCAAAAGTCAAAGCTGCATTTGGAGTTTTGTTGGTTTTTGTTTTTGTTTTTAATGTAAATAGAGAATGAGAAAGTTCTCCCAATACACCTCATGTCCAAGTACAGGGCTGGGAAGACAGCAAGAAGCACTGTTTTGTCATTCATTCTTTACATATTTCTCTCTGGGAATGGATGAAACCAAACAAACACATTCTATCCATATGGTATGAGTCTCTGTGTGTGTGTGTGTATGTGCATGTGTGTGCTTGTGAAAGTCTTGGGGTATTTTCCCCAAGAAGTCATCCACCTTGTTTTTTCAGACAGAGTCTCTCATTGGACTTGGGGCTTGCACATAAGAATAGGCTGGCTGGTCAGTGAGCCCCAGGGGTCCACCTGTCTGCCTCCCCAGTGCTAGGATTACAAATGGATGCCCTTACTTCTGGCTTTTTCACATGTATGCTGGGGATTGAAGCCAGGCACTTAACTGACTAGGCTATCTCCCCAGCCCCTGGAATGTTTATTTCAGCAGGAGAAACCTCAGTTGAGCATCAAGTTGTATGCAGTAACTTTTCATTTTCTACCACCAACTGCCCTACCCATTCTACAGAGTTTTTCCCTTAGAATAATAAACTGCCCAGTAGTATAATCCCTGTACCAGTCTCTATGTGAACATGCTGGAGCTTGGACTCTTATCCCATCAATTACCAGCTCAGTTTAGGAAGCTTACAAAGCTGGCCATCTCTCCAGCATTAGTTTGTGAGGATATTCTGGGCATCATTTTGGCCAGAAGGGAATAAAACATGGCCAGTTCTATGGGGGCATGGTGTTCAATTAGTTTTATTTAGGGTCTACTGGCTTTTGTTGAATCTGCTATTTGATGTTTTGTGAGCTACCTCTTTTGCGAATTGTGTGCTTGTGAACGTCTCTTTCCTATTTTCTTATTGAGATGTATAGAGCTTAGTGTTGATGATGACAGAAATACAGAGGACATATTTTACTTATATTACCATTTGCCTGGCACTGTGTTAAGCCCCTTGCCCTCATATACACAGCCCATCTTTTTCCCGTGTGGTTGGTGTTTAAAATACTCTTGTATGAAATCATCACTCCTATTTCTTGAGGCCATTTTTGGACCAGTCTGTTTTAGAAGCCTGCATTAGTTCATTTTTAGCATTTAACATCTTGAGAGGGGGACTGAGGTGCAGAGCCTGTGTAGGCTGCCCCTGGGAGCGCTGCTTCTTGTCGTCCTTCATTAACAGGGTGGCCAAATCCCATGATGGCATTGTCATAGAGGCAAGTATTACCTGGACACTGTAGTCTCTGGTCACAAGTGGTGTCCTTAGAATTAGGTTCACACCTCTTCCAGTAATCCCGAAGGACTGAAGCCTGAGGACTGGCATGCTGAGGAGGACTGAGCTGTCTTGCAGCAACACAAAGGTGTGTAAAGTGCACAGGGGACTCTTGGCCATTTATATGTCGAAGCAGCTGTGAGCAAACGCGCAGCGCTGTGGTCCAGGAAGAGCAGCAAGACTTATTTCCCTTGAAGTATCCTGAGATGGAGACACTGGATAGTTTTAGAAATGGCCCACCCTGTTGCCATAGCTGTGCCACACTTGTCTAAATGTCCCCTTTCTTAGCATCTGATCTTGGGACCAACTATTTGTCACTACTGTATTCTCTATCACCTATCCTTTCTTGTTTTCCAAAGTGACCATTAGGATATTCCCACTTTCTGGAGGTAATCACCATGCTGAGCTTATAGACCAGTCCTATGACTTAATCTCCATCTCTACCTGCTCATTCATTCCATGAAGTTCCAACTTGCTGCACACATCCTGTTGTTTGAACTCACTTGGACATCAGAGTATCCAGTGAGTAGTCACTATGTTGCTCTGCATGAAAATAGCAAGGACCCATGCTCCAGCCCTGGGAGGTGGAATTAAACAGAGAACAGCCATTTCATCAATGTTGGCTCTGCCTCATTCTGCTAATGGAAATCCAGGAAGAAGCTCTTCACAGGGCTCTATCCTAGACATGTGGAGGATGTGCCTAGAAATATGAAGCCGCCTGATTTCTCTGTGAGCACATGTCCCCTTTGAGGATCAAAGCTGAGGGATGAGAAACTGTTCAAGTCATTTGTGAGGATAGGTATGCCTTAGAATAAATCAGCACACATGTCAAATCTAAATTCCTGGGCTCTGTTCCAGATTGTCTCAATAGGACTAGGCAGGACTCGAGAGTCTGTGTTTGTAATTAAGTAATCAATTGATTTTTGATTAATTAATACTTATGTAGGAGGTAATTCTATTGCAACCCTTCTGGCATGGGAAATGATATCTTGGGGCAGAATTGGAAGCGTCATTTGCCTCAGCTCAAATCATTTAAAGATGCAACATCCATCTTCCCACATATCTGAATGGCAGCTTAATAGAACCTTTATAAAGGAGGGCTATTTTTAAATGCAAATTAATTATTGGAACAGTTAAGACCAGTTAAGGCAGACTGGCTTTAAAGTACAGCTGATAAATACATACCCAGTCAGGCATCTGGTAGCTCATGCTAGTGGCTTCTCATCAGTAGTTCATCTCACTCAGCATTTGCTAGGTTGATAGTCTATGTCTTCTAGCCTATGTATGCATGGGCATGTGTCTCCAGTCTCTTCTCTGCCTGTCCTTTCCTTGCTACTCTTGGATTACTTTCTCACCCACACTTCTCACATAATCAGGGTTGCCATGAAACACTCCAGGCACCCTCATACCCTGTCACAGAACTGGAAAGGTTGCCTGAGAGTGTACAAAAGTTACTTAATAAGGGTCCTTTCTTGTCCTACACACATGGCTGGATCAAAAGCATGTTGATCCCCATTTTGCAAAGCCCTCACGAGACAGTTGTTTGTCACAGCATCTTTAGGTTGCTACACTAGTGAACAGAAAGGCCCAGACCTAGGAATTCATGACACCCCATCTCCCACAGACTGCAGAAGTCAAAAAGTTCTCTTGTGCATTTCTCCCCCTTCCAGAGTTCTAGCAAATCACATAAACAAAAAGTATTCATATGCATCCTCTTCAGCTCAGTGGCAGATGGGAACAACCCCCACAAGGCTTGTGCCAGAACAAAGCTGCCATATCAGCCTCCAGGATGGAAGAAACCCTAGGAAACAGCTCAGGCCCTGCTGTTACCAGGAAGCCACATCCTCTACTTCCTGTGCTTGTCATGTGACCAAAGGGGGCGTGGCTAAAAGTGAAAACGGAAGTGGAGATAAGGGCCACATTTGGAAGAGAGGGGTTCCTGTCTGCCTAATCTGCCTTACAGCTAAAAATAGAACCAAAGGCAGGAATCTGAAATAGGAACATGACCAAGGCACACAACTTCCTCTAGAAATGGCTCCTCTTACCCTGAAACACTCATTCCATAATAATTTGAACACTCGATGATGCTAGGTACTAACTGGATAGAAACAGATAAACTGCTACTCAGATCATTAGAAATAAAACCAGAAAACAAACAACCCCCCAAAATATCTGTTCACCCTGGAGAATACGCGACTGAGCTGCAGTGTGGAAGCTGGGCAGGACAATGACAGACTGGATACAGGCAGTTTCTCTCACAGGAGTTTTCAAAGAGCAGACTGGTGGTGATGGTTCTGGAGGAAGAGATGGAGGTTGAAAGTGTGATGTGCTGTGTTGCCCACGTGGGCTCTACCACTTACAAAAACACGCTCAGTCTTTTAGGTTCTGCTGGAACACATTTGACCTTGGAAGTCCTTAGTTGCTGGGACTAGCTTTTTCAGTTTCAGAGGCTATGTATGTTCTCTGTGCTACAACTCTCCTTATGCCATTATGCACTCATTGAAGTAGGAGCTGAGGGGGAAAACGAGAGAAAAATTCAGATGACCTCCACCACTGTGAAGAATATAGTATGGGGAAAAATGAAAAAGGTTGAAACAGCAATCAAATTCATAGAGAGGTCAGGCATTAGTCATGACCTAGGTAGTGGAAATGGAATTTTCCACCCATATCTTAACTCCATCTACCCTCAAGATTCTGTTTCCACTAAGGAGTTTGAGGGTTCTTTTCTCATAACCTTTTTGGTAATTTCATGGTCAATTAAGACATCAAAGTTGACTCATTCAAAATTTGTGAAGGAGAGGTCTCTTGTCAATTGTCCTCTGTAGGTTTGCATCTGCGGGCAAGAAAGATAACACAGTAGCATGCATCTGGGAAGAAGTCTACTCTTATTGACTGCTTTTGTTTATGTTTTGAATGTCTGACCCTGAGGGTGGCTGGCTATTGGTGTTCTGTGTTCAGTACCCTCTGGGAGAGGGACTAAGGACATGGTGTGAATGGACCTTGTCTCAGACCCTTCTTTGTTTGCAATCTGTTTTCCATTCATACACAATTGAGGGACATGATGTCACTGCCCTCCTTTATGCACAGTGAACATACAGACACAGGACACCATTGAACACTGAGGTACCCATCAAGTTGACTGGCTTCTGAGAAGGAAGAAGAGGCTTCCCCTTTAGTCCTTTACAGACATGTCACTCTGAAGATATCAGCAGGCCGCTGTGTCATTGGTCCCTGGTGGCTGTTTGAAGTAGTCAAGTTGTCTCTTAAACATTAGTTGATGGATTTGATCCCCATGTTGTACACAGAAGGCAACAGCTTTATATGGAAGATTCATTATAAAGAAGACTATAAAGGCTGATTCTCTGGATCAGTCTTCTAGCTAAGCATCAGTTTTATTTACTGTTTTTGCCTAGTCTCTAAAAATGGAAGTGCATTTACTGAGAAGAAATGGTGATAAAGTGCGGGCATTTATTTTCATTCATTTGTTTTCATTAGTGACCATAGCCACAAGAGTTACAGCAGACTGCTGGAATTTCCCTAAAAGTTCTTGACCTGAGAAGAATGCTTTTAAGGTCTAACTACAGTAAATGAGCCGGGAGCTCCCCAGAAACAAGACACACTGAAGAAACTCACAAGGATGAGACTTCCAGTTCAGCAGCATTGACTCACCAGTTCTCCATTCAATGAATGGATGGTTGAATATCTAGGGATAGAAACTGTATGTTGATGTTGATGAGGGCAGAGTAATAGCGTAAGAGGGGAGATAAGATAGACGATTCTAACATTATGCACTAGGCATCATGCCTGACTACAAAACTCCACTAGACGCATTGGTGACATCCTAACTGTACATACACAGTGTGATACTTTTAAAATAAAGAGCAACAGCAGGCAACAACACAAAGGATCCCTCATGCTATACACACCATGTTTCAGTGGCTGGGGGCAGTGAAAATGACTGTTTGACAGACACCGCCAGGGCAGCCTGGAGGCAAGACTATGCATGGGGAATAAAATCTGTGTGACAAGGAAGGAGGGGCATGAAGGTCCTTGGGGAACTGTCTAGGTCAACGTGACTGAAATGGGTGCAGGGGTGTCCTCCTCTATCCCTGAAAACCACTCACCTCTGAGCAGTGACTTCACTGAGCTGTCCTCTCTATTCTTTTAATCTTTGAAAGCAAAACAGAACATCTCTCTGACAGAGTTACTGCTCTATGGCAATAAGATATGTCTGCCTGGCAGATTCTGGGTCCCAAGTAGATGCCCAAGTGGAGTAATGTGAGGTTCTCTCATCTTTTTGAGGCCACTTAAACAAATAAAAAACTTCCAGGGACATTATCTCAGGTATTTCTCACTACAACCTGTGAAGTGAGTACGACAGGCATGAACAGTTTCGTTTCATAGGTGTTAACGAGATTTCAACTCTACTTCACTTCCCTAGGGAGACAGAGCACAAGAGTGAAAGGAAAAAAAAACAATGTGGTTATTCTAGTGCCTTAAAGGTTGGGGAATGTGTTGGGATTTTAATTTAGTATCTAATGGGAAGCAAGCAAATATTTTAGAATAGAAAAATGAAAGGTTGGCAGTAGTTAAGGGGTGCTAATCTGAAAGTGGCAGGCCAACTGGAGTAAGAAGGATTTATTCAAGCCAGCCTCAAAGGTGAGTATTTTGAATGTTGCTGTGTACAGAAGTATTGAGTTACTGTAACAATTTGAGGGCTGGTAATCCAACTAGATAGAATCTCCTCATCACCAATGAGACATGTGCAGTGGTCCATCTGCTGCTCTTTCTGGCCTCTCACTCCCTTCTGAAGTAATGAAGACGGTAATGACAAACGTGCAGACATTACAGTGAGCAGGCATGAGCTGCAACAGTTACTAGAGCTATGTAAATATGAAAAGCTGAATCTCTGGAATACTCTAGATGAGGACTGTCGTGCCCCATGCTTAGAATGCAGATCTGCATCCAGGGCTTGTTCCAGAGTCTGCGTCCTTTGCTCTCTATCATTTCTCTTTCAGGGTTTAAGGTGGCTGTCTTTCATCAAGACAAAGGAAAATTATTAGTTTTTATAGAAAACCTACATCAGCATCACAGGTTTAGTTTTATCGAGCTTTATTTACCTGTGTCTACTCCATTGATGGTATCAACAAAGAGTCCTACGACTATCTTGCAGAATCCCAACCCACTTTGAAAAAGCATAATGTCAATTAGAAAACCATACTTTTTTTGTCCTGTCCTTGTCCAAAGAATTTCTTGCATGCAATTTTCCTCCTAGTGATACACAAATTCTTATTCTTCCCAGTAGATGGTGTTGAATATTTCCTTTCCCCATAAATTTAACTTCTTACTTGCCCAGTTCATTGTAGATATTTTCCTGGCAAAGGATCCTTTGACATGGGATAAGTGTTTCCACCCAATACCTTCATATTCTGCATTTATTTGGCACTTTCGTCAACAAGACTATGGTGCTGAAATTTGATTTCACTTCTGCCACCTGTGGTTTAACTGTGTACCCCAAAATTTCATTCACTGGAAACCTGATTCTCAAGTTCATGTGTTAATGGCCTTTGGAGATGGAATCTTTTGAAAGCAACAAGATAAAGTCATGAATGTGGGACTTCCAATGATGGCATTAGAGGTTTTGTTAGAAGACAAGAGAATCACACTAATCACTTGTCTCACGGTGTGATGTCCTGCACTGTTTTACTTTGCAGTGAATGTTAGCCATGCTTTTGACTTCTTAGCTTCCACATGAGTTAAATAAACCTCTATTCTTTTACAAATTACTCAGAGTTGGGTATTCTGTTATAGTGGCAGACAAAACACTACCATATTTGATTTTAAGTGCCCCAAGGTAAAGCTCTATTATGTTATTTTGTATAGTTCTTTTTTTTATTGGTCTACTGTAAATATTTGAGTAGGATGTTTGAAAGAACAAATGAATGCATGAATTAATGAAACATTTATGTGTATTCTACTTGAATAGCACTCTAGAAAATTCTAGCATTCAAGGGTCTACAAACTATTCACAATCTGAAGGCACATGTGGATCTTGTGGTAACTATTAGTTTGCTCAAGATCAAAGAAACAGGAAAGACGACCCACCACAAGAGATGCTGTTATTGGCATGTTGAAATCCAGGTAAAAAGGGAGAGACACACACTCATCTTGTGTAGGTGTTGGAAATCGGTCATCTCTGACTCATAGGCTACATTCCTTGGCTCCTATTAAAATCTGGTTTACAGAGAACCCTCAGGAAGCAGAAGTGGGGTATGCGGGGAGGGACTGAGCTCTGAATGGAGGCTGAAACACAGCATGCCCTGGAGGTGCCAGCTTTTACAATGGTTGCAGGAAGGGAAGGGAATGTTCTAGAGTCATGACGTTACATGGGATTACTTTGCATCTTTACAACTCCTGCTTATATAATAGCCATTTACACACCCAGATTTAGCAACCGAACATGTCCATCACTGAGATGCACTGTGAAGTTAGAACTCGCCAGATTTGGGAGTGCAAATTAGCATTGCTCAAAGTAAGGGGTTGTAGTCATCACATTCACACAGTAAAGCTGACACCCTGTATGCACAGGAGGACCCCCCCCCAGATACCAGGACAGAGCCAATCTGTGTCTATTTTATATGAGACTCTAGAAATGGGCATTGGAACAGACTTCATTCACTACCATCTGGCTCTGACATTCATTAGCTGAGCCTCCTGTAACAGACTCTTTGACTTTCTGTGCATCAGGTTCCTGAACTGTGTAATATAGAGAATACCGGACTGTACATCCACACAGGACTGTTCTAAAAAGGATATTAGCTAGTATGTGGTAGATGTCATTTTTAAGCTCACAGTGGGTCTGAAACCACAAACCGATGCTGGAGCTAAGGCAGGTTTGCTGATGGTTTCTTTCTTAAGACCGTGTCTCACTATGTCAGGCAGGTTGGCATCAACCTCTGAACCCTACGTCCACAGCTTCCTGAATGCTGAGAGCACAGGATGTTTTCATAATAACATAGGGATTTTGCATAGATATGAAAAGGTTCACAATTTGGGACTTATCCAATCACTAGACATTCTCAATAAGGGATCCTGGCATTCCTAGATGTGTGCACAGCATCAGACAGGAGAGGTAGTTTGAGGGAAAATGCAGTGGAGTACAGGGAGGGGAAGAGGGATAATCCTGTCTGAGAACTAAGTGCTGTTAGGAAGTGGTACCCATGAAAACCCAGAGAATAACATGCCTGCCATGGAAGGACTGCTGCAAAGCCATAAGCCTTTACTGTGTGTGATGGGTTTTGGGGTCATGAGAATACATGTTTCATCAGGGAGTCCCATTTGTCTATTTCATTCACCACCATACCTCAGAACACCAGGAGAATGTTTGGCAGAAAACAGCTTAATTAATATTTGTGAGTGCAATTAAGCAGGTTAGTGCAGGGAGTACATGGGAAGCAAGGAGGGGTGAAATAGAAGCCAGGCTCAGGGCAGCAAGAAGAGACCAGGGGAGACTCTGGACTCCATTGGGGAGGACTTTGGCACCACTCTAAGAATGCTGAGAGGCAGTCAGACCCTTGGTAAATGTGTCAGGTGTGACCTGACTCACATTATAAAAATGTCACCCTGGGTCCTGGTGGGAATACAGCATAACAAATTATAGAGGGACAAGAATGAAGACACAAAGGCCAGAAGGAAGAAAGCCTAGATGTGCACCTGAGGACAATTCATTCTGCTCACATACATTAAAAATAACCTTTAGGTCTAATGTGTCTTAGAAAAGCATTTCTACACATCTGTGGAGACAAGGCTTATTATATGATGTCTGTCCTCTGCATCAGACATGGAAAAAGAATTGAGAATAAAGTAAAATGGAGCAGTGCTCACAATAGGCTGTAAAACTGAATGTGTTTAGGTTTTGGCCCTTGTGGCCAATGGAAATAAACCCCTCAACTCCAGGTCCCAGTGACCACTTCGTTTATGAGAACTTACATTTATAAAACTCCCTCTTTTTGAAGTCCATGTATTTCATAGCCTCCTCGGAGGTCCTCAGTGATCACTGCCTCCTGACAGTCATGCCCTTATGAGTCCTTTCTTTTATGAACAGGGCTAACCTGTAACTCAACAGGATTTTCAGAAATGGCCACCAAGGCTATATTATAAGACATTTTGGCTATGCCTCAGTCTCTTGCCCATTTGCTCTGAGGAAGCTAGTGGTCACATTGTGAGGACACCCAAACAATTCCATGGAGGTCCACACAATAAGAAACCCAGGCTTCCTGAGAATAGGTGCCATGAATTGTCCAGCCACGTTTGACCATCTCGGAGTATTCCTACAGATATCTTTACTGTAGCCTCATGAGACACTGGGCGAGAACACCCACATAAGCTGTTCCTGATCTAAAGAAATTTTTTGGGGTTAAGAAATGATTATTGTTGTCTTAAGTTGTCCAGTTCCAGGGTAGCTTTATGCTATCGTTAAGTGGAGCCCTTGAAATCAGTCTTTGAACTCAGAACTGCCTTACCAAGGAGTGTGAAGAAATGAAAGCATTGTTTGTCTCAGATGATTTCTTCTTTGATAGGTCTCCTTCCCTTCAAATGGGAGAGGTGTGAAAAGCAATATTTTAATCAAAATAAGTAACACCTGGTTCAGTTAAAATCAAGGCCTGTGAAATTGGTCCTTGAGAAATCAAATGTTGGCACTGCAGGTAACCTTAGAAGTATCTTTATGGAAATGAGTCTGTCCTAAGGTTACACACTGTTTTTCATGAAAACATCCTTTCTTATTCATGCAGAGTTTTAGAAAATCACCTGGCTTTGAACCCTTGTCTGTTCTTCCCACAGCATCTTTAAAGAAATCTCTACAGGACACATAATGAGCAGATGTATTTAAGTTGGTGAAATAATTTCTTATTTCCTGGCTTTTGTAAGAATTTGGAACTTTTCGACAATGGGGTGTGTGTGGGTGAGGGTGAGTTAGCTCCTAGTCTCTTACAGAACTTGGTTGGAGCCAGTGAACTCCTTACTCCCTCATAGTGCAGAGAGCTGACAGCTATGAAGCAAGACGTCGTTTCCTTGTTTGCTGTTGTCTGTTGATCTCCCATGTTATTTTAATGATAACAAAACCTAAAGCAGAGTGTTAAATTCTAGCAAGTCATATAATCAAATATGTAAAACAGATTTGTAAGACAATGTAAAAGTGTGATCTCTGTCATGCTGACTGTACTAGACAGGGAAATAGGTAGAGTGCGGGTTTCACCCCCAAAAGTGGAGCCCATTGAGTCAAGGAAGCAAATAATCTTTAGGTCCCAGAGCTCAGGCTGCAGGTGTGAGCATGTTCATGGGGCTGAATGGCCCAAACTGAGATGCTAGCAGGGCCTTAGGGAAAGGGAGGAACAAGGAAGGTCGGAATAACGGAAGGAAGGAGGAAGGAAAGAAGGAGGAAGGAAGGAGAAACAAAGGACAGAAGGAGAAAGGAAGGAAGGATGGAAAAAGGGATGAAGGAGAAGGAATCAAGGAGGGAGAAAGGGAGGAAGGAGAAAGGAATCAAGGAGGGGAAAAGGGAGGACAGAAAGAAGGAAGGAAGGAGGAAATAAAGAGAAAGGAAGTCCTAAGAACTGGACAAAAATCAGAACAGGCCAGAGGAGAGTAAGTTGAGCAAAGGCAAATTCCTAGAATCTAAAGACAGAGAATTTTAGAAAGAGCAAAGGGAAAGACTGTATGATGAGAAGTCTGGAAGACTCCTGGGATTCAGAGCAAGAAATGGCCTCTCGTTGCAAAGAGCTGCCCTCAATGTCACTTCCTCTACTTAACAACGATAGCTTCTTCAACATAAATAGCATTTTTTTTTCTGAAAAAAAAAAAAACCCTAACATTATATAGATGAAGCTCTTTTTCAGTTTCAGAAAAAATCCCACACACTGATGATAAGTTTAGATAAATTTCAGGTATTTATTTATTTGTCTATTTGTTTATTTTTGAGCAGGATCCTCATGTGTTTCAGTTGGCCCTGAACTCACTACGTAGCAGATGATGACATGAACCTTCTGACTGCAGGGATTATAGGTGTGTGCCATCATGCTGGCTTATACGATTTGGAGACTGAACACAGGGCTCTGGGCATAGCAGTACAGACCACCAACTGAGTGTCACCCCAGGCCCCAGGTCTTTCATAAAGGAGAGACAACATGTAAATGAAGATCATGGGTTTGTGACTGAGAACATGTTCCTATTTCATCTTAAGCAGGCTAGTGGCTCTTGACATTCAGATGTTAGCATTTATTGAGTGGCATTGTCATATTGTAGGCACTGTGGCCCAGTAAGCTCAATATGGTTTACCACGGGATTTCTTTAACAACCATCTATGGTCAGAATGGGGACCCTAAGTTCCTGTGTTGGAAATCTGACCCCTAATTCAACAGTGTTGGGAGACAGGGTCAGTGATGAGTTCAAGACATGACTCTGCTCTCATGATTAAGTTAATGCTATTGTGTTGGGCGTGAGTCTTGTACAAGGGAGTCTGGCCTTGTCTTATTCTCTCTTACTCACTCCTTTACACTGTTGCCTTCTGTCATGGGATAATGGAGAAAGAGGGTTCCTGTCATATGCTGGCATTTTCAATATTCATGTTTTATTTTATGAATGTATTCTTGTGTTTAGAGGGCATGGGTATTATGTACATGTGAGTACATGTGCCCATTGAGGCCAGAAGAAGGCATTGAATCCCCTAGAACTGGAGTTACAAGGGGTGTGACCTGTCGAAAGTGTGTGCTCAGAACAAAATGCAGGTCTTCTGCGAGAGCAGGAAGCATGCTTAACTGCTGAACCATCTCTCCAGCCCAGACGCTGGCATCTTCAGATTGGACTTCCTATCCTCCAGAACACGAAAAAAATATATGAATATAGAATTAAATGTGTTAAATATTCATATATAATTATAAACATGACATACTTATAATTTAATTAAATGTATAATAACTTGGTGTAACAATATTACAGTAAAGAATATGATCATATTTGTATTATTATAAATTAGCCAGTTTGTAGTGCTTTATTACAGCAGCACAAAATAAACTCAGGTCAGGCCTCTGAGTGTTGTACGCATTTCAGTTTATGAAGAACCTGAGGCTGAGCGGCCATATCTTATAAAAAAATTATTAGTGCATGTGTATGTGCATGTGTGTGTGCATGTATGTATGTGCGTGTGCGTGTGCGTGTGCGTGTGTGTGCAGCATAAGCAAGTAACAGAGTACCTGTGAAGGTCAGAGGATAGCTCTGTGGGGTTGGCTCTCTCCTTCCACCGTCCCATGGTTCAGAGGACAGAAGTCATGCTGTTAGGCTTGTATACCCAGCAACTTCTTTTAACCTGTTGAACCATCTTGCCAGCCCCAGATGTTAAATGATTTGTCCAAGACATCAGGATTAGAAGGGCTGGTGTTTGAAGAAGGCTGCCAACTACAGAAGCTGAGCTTCGGCTCTATTTTGTGACCCCTAATCTGAGGAGGAAAACCGAAGAGTGTCAAAGTTACAGGAAGGGCTTGGGGCAGAGGAGACACAGATGATGCTCAGCTTGGAAAGTAGGTTGCAGAAGGATGAGTAGATCCATTATACCTTTTAAAGGGTGACGGCTACATGTGCCTTAGGTAAGGGCTGTGGTGTCAGCCTCCCTTGGTCCAAAGATAACGAATGAAAGGAATTCCAGGATGCAGTGCAGTGGCGAGAGCGAGCCAGGTTGGAGGCAGAGTTCCTGGCTGACACCATCTGTTCCGGGCTTTTTCTTGCTTAGATATGGAA
Organism: Lophiomys imhausi; assembly: GCA_907164525.1. Taxonomy (NCBI): domain Eukaryota; kingdom Metazoa; phylum Chordata; class Mammalia; order Rodentia; family Muridae; genus Lophiomys; species Lophiomys imhausi. Next base: position 1,142,767 of record CAJQZJ010034457.1, on the reverse strand, counting down.
ATTCACTCTGACCAGGAACTAACACATGAGACAAAATAAATGTTTCTTAAGTGAAAATAGCATTTTAAAATTATTGTGGAACTTACTGGCTTTGTTCAATCTTATATAGGCAGTGTTTACAATTAGAACACAGCACAAGATGCACGAGGTAGCAGGACTCAGCTGGGGGCCAAGGATGGAACCAGGAATAGTGACATTCTCTGACTATATCTGTCTTCACCAGCTCAAGATGCTGCTGCCGAAGCTCCGCCCCAGAGCTCCCGCGGCCCACCTTCTTTCTAGTAACTTCAAAGAAAACTGGCTCCACATTAGTTCTTGCCCCCATTCAGGTTCTCCACCTCACACCTGTTTTCTGTTGCTTAGTTCTCTGAGGTCAACCTTCTGTCTTAAAGTTCACCAGGTTTTAGCAGCTGTCCTTTCTAAATCAGTGCGCCTCTGTCACTTCCCAAGCATCAAAGAGATTAAATTGACAAACAGGTAGTTTTGAGGAAGGAATGAAAAAAAAAAAAAAAAGCAGCACATCAGACTTGGGTGTTGGGCGTCTGGACATTTGGCTTCACAGAAGGCTGGTCTTTAGTGGTTTAATGGAGAAATACTGTTTGGAATCTGGTCCCATCTAAGAGGTTATTCATGCCCATGTTTGAACGGTGACAAAATACAAAGATGGAGATTGTCTGCCGTGAAAGAGATGTGCTCATTTCCAGCCTTGCACATGGGAAGGAATTCCACTGGCAGGGACCGCTGCAGGATTATGCCTTTTGTAATTTGCAAATCAGTAAAATTAGTCAGCCTGCTTGGAAAGGTAGATAACAACCCGTGGAAAGGATACTATGTGCCACATCTGAGAAAACCTGTGATGGAAAAATGAACTCAGGTTCAACCACACACTCCACAGTTCCATGTTTTCTTTCTCATTGATTCTATTTGCTAATTAAAAAAATGCGACACAGGTGGATTGACGCCATCTTCTCAGATGGCTCTGTCTGTGTATTTCACATCTTCACAGCATGCAGTTCTTGAGGTTAGAGCTGTGAACTGTGTCCCTCCTGAATTTACTGTGAAAGCCATCGTGTGGAGAAGAGTCTAAACCTGAGTCTTAATACTCAGTAATGTTTTTGATGTCAGGAGAACTCTACAGTAAGTGTATTTAATGTCATTTTTTTTTTTTTGGTAAAGGAGATTATGGCCTTGGGTAATTTATTCGTTATGTTGTTTTTATAGCTGGAGTTAAAAGAATGAGAAATAGTAACCTTTAGTTACCAGAGTAAACTTATTCTTCACTGTTAGCCCTAAGGATAGCCAGCAAAGACAATAATCTGTGGATTTCCTCTGATACACGAATGACTAAGTCTGGTAATATGTGGGACAGATATGTAATATGAGGCTTGACTATTTATCAGACCAGATAAATGCAAAGACTCAGTAAGGTATTAATATATAGCTTCCATACGCAGTAATGAAGTAATTAAAATTTTGCATTTTATACATGAGGTAAAACATTAAGAAATTAATCATCTTCCAATTCAAGTCAAAATAAATTTGATCACATATTATATATATATACACATGCAGATATTTAATCATGCATACATATACATGCTTTAATAACTAATGTAATCATTTACATTATAAGATCAGTAGAGGAGGGCTTAAGGGACTTTATCAAATTCACAATGAGTAACAAACTCAATCTTTAAAAACATTATTACTTTTATTTATATGGATGAGTGCATTCTTGTATGCGTGTAGTTGTTAGTCTTTGGACATGGGAGCTATGAACTGAAATCTGGTCCCTTGAGAGAACCACAAGTGTTCTTATCCACAGAGCCATCTCTGCAGCCCCCACAAATACAGTCTTTAAAGCAGTTTTTCTTTGTGGAAGAAAACTGTTAAATATTAAAAATAATTAGACCTGTAATCAAAATCTTTCTGGAAAGCCCTATCGTTTTCTTTATGGCACTGAAGTTATTCTTAATTAAAAGTTCTGAACTTGTTGCTAACAAAAGATGCCAGAAGCCATCTGAGTCATTGCTAAAATTATCACACAATTTTGATTGAAAGAAAAAAAAGTTAACATGTTGCATCATTCATTTCATTTATACTCTGGCACGATGCTTTTAGACATCACTGCTTTAATTGGAAGATAAATTTATAGGTTTTCCCCTTATCACACGGTATTTTTAGGGAGAGGTCATTCAGGATGAATGGGCTGAAGTTCTTGGTTTAGTTTTTGGGTGGAATGCAACTGTGAGGAAGTAGCCCGAGAGTGGGAGGTTGGGTCTTGATGACCTCCTCCTGCAGTCTTTAGTCCCACTGCTTTTTTCCATCCCAGCTGGATCCCTGCCATTCTAATTCTGGACGTATTGGACTATGGGTCCTACAGACTTGTGTTTATTGCAATCTGAGGTACTTTCAGGGGTCAAATCCCACAGAAATATCTCATAAATAAAACCTCTTTTACACCTGAAAACATTTGGCTAATAACTCAGGTTTTAAAGGATTTACTTCTATTTTATGTGTGTACGGGTGTTTTGTCTCCATGTCTGTAAGTGTACCACATGCTTCAAGTGGCTTCATTTTGTTGCAGCACGCACTTGAAGCCTTGAAATTCTCACACTCCTGCTGCAGCTCTGAGTTGTGGGAATGTTCCCTTAAGTCCCCAGGCCTCAGGCTAGGGTGGAATGGATTCTCACAGTAACCTCTGCTTAACCAGCTCTTTCCATAGTCTCTGCAACTTATTTCCCATTTTAAATTCTTTCTCTTGAGTTACATGACATGGGTTCCACTTTCCTCACAGGGTCCCGACTATTATCTTACATTGGTAAGAAAAAGAAACATATGAATATATATATAAGAATATATGTATATATGTGTATGTATGTGAATATTTAAGAATATATATGTGCATACATATACATATATACATATATGTGTGCACATTATGTACACACTGTTCTGACACATATATAATCATCTCTAAGTTAAATCAGATTGAGTTATATTTATGTATCTGATATATAATCATCTCTAAGTTAAATCAGATTGAGTTGTATTTATGTATCTGATCTAATACAATGTATAATATTTGTTTTTATTATCACACCAAACATTTGGTATGAATACTAGATTATCCTTTGTTCTCAAAAGGAAATGTGTTATTTCCTATATTTTTTAGATCATTCATAACCTAAATGAGGTGTTAGTAGCAATTATACTAAATAGCATGAATCCTCTTGGAAAAATGTCTTATGGAAGACCAGTTGTGTACCCATCTTGGAGTCTACAATGATATTTTGTTTTTCTATGGAAAACAAAAACATTTGCGTAAATCCTGCAATACAGGAGGTGTAGAACATACCAGATGTGCCACAGCCTTTAAAAAAATCTGAACTTGAGGCAGAGGGAGAAGAATGTTCCACATTGGAGATGTTTCACACCAACATATTTCCATGTTCAGGAACAATATGATAAAGGCTCTTAGCCCACTACGTCCACCACTTACTGAATAAGAGCTCCATCACTTCTAAAAGAAGTTAGTTATGACAGAAGCTCCCTCCCAAGGGAGCAGAGATCGTATTTCATAATTTACAGAGTCATGTTAGTACTCTGTTGGCTCCAAATCAAGGGACAGGCTCACATACGTTATTGTTCACACACATGAGTACTTCATCTTGGAATGATGCTCCCTCTCCTACTTAACTTCTTGCATCCCCCCAGTCTAAGGTCAGTTGGCACCGTGTCATGAAGTCGAATCTCATCTGGCACCAGTGGAATCTCCTAGAAACAGGGCTGCCCCAGGGCACACACTAGGTGAATGTCTGCACTCGCTGGTTGAATGGTTAGATTAGCATTGCTCCTTCCTACTACCTGGGGAGAGCTGGGAGAGCTGGGACTGTTCATAATGCTTCCTGAGATCACTTTCCTAGTAAAGAACACAACATAAGCAAACAGCGCAGCCCCCGGTGTGTGCGAATGCCAGTGACAGACTAATGGGCACGCTACTGCACTGGGGTCCTCTCTGATGGGTGAGCTCTGTGGCTCTTCTGAACCTTGCTTCTATTCGACATAGCCAGAGGAATGATAACCCGCACACCATCTTCTCCCTGCAAGCCCTTACAAAGAATCCCGTGTTTACTGTATCCTCTAACTGTAACATTACAACAGTGAAGGGAATTCTGAGAGGTCAGCAGCTTAAAATATTGATAGATACCAATGTAAGTCAGACAAGATAAGAACTGACAACAATCCACGTGCAAATGGAAAGACTGAAGAGGAATCCAAGCCAGGAGAGAAGGTGCCGGGACGTCCCACAACTGGAAGTGAAACACTGTTCAGCTAAGACGTCACCTGATCTTCCCTCCATATTTAAAAGCTAGTTATTTCAGGATTGGTAGACCTAGATAGGCACTAAAGAAAGCTCATGCATTTCTGTATCTGTGTCACATGCTTAAGACGAATGCAGTGTAACTAGGGCTTATCCAACCATTCTGCAGCAGTCAGAAGAAAACAAGCGAGTTAAATTGTGACCAGCAGTGGCTTAGTATCGATACTGTATTACAGTACAAAGTTAAAAGCATTACCTCACATGACTATGCAAATACAACATGTGCTGAAAAAAAAAAACCAATGTCTGGATCAATGACAACACATTAGACGGACAGTCAGGTGAGAGCACATCACACAGGTACACGTGGTGCCTGTGCAGGGGTGGATCACCTGAGAGCTCCTTTCTCAGGGTGCATCCTCACCATTTTGTAGTATATGGCTGCACATATGTAAAAATAGTTCTGGAAACTACATATCAAGGACTATCTGATACAGTTGAGTTAGGTTTTTTTTTTTTGTAATTCTTACATGACTGGTGTTGAATTCTTGTATAAAATTCATCTTCTAAAATGAATTAATTCTTTAGAAACTTTTGGAGAATAGTCACAAGTATCTTGATACTACTACACTATTTCTTCATCTTGCTTTATCTTTATCTTTTATTGATTGGTCACTTGGTCCAATTCTCTGACTGAATTTACTTTTCAATGTACTCACTAAATTCTTGTAATTCTAAAAAATGTTGGCCTATTAACTTACTGTTACTTTTCTTGATTATTCTGGCTATTATATTTATTGAGACATTATAGGCAAAATTCAGGCAGTATAGATATGAGGAAATTGCCGTGATGGAGGGGCGGTTACCAGAGTTGTGTTACATTCTTGTTAGCCATTAGTCAGATTGCAAGATTGATTCTAAAGCTATGTGTGGGAGCATCTGACTGAAGTCAGTCACCATGACTCAGATAACATCTAGAAATAAGTAAAACCTTTCTCCTCTTTGGGAATGTTATTTGCTTGCTGCTTTTATTTTCTAATGCCAGGGGAAAATATCAAGGAGATTACTTTAATCTCCTAATCCCATTACTGTGCCTCATCACACATGACTCTCTGGTTCCTTGCTCCCAAGATTGCAACCTTGGAGTGGGCTTTCCTATGATGGCAAAGGCTGCTTTGATTCACACATATGCTCCGCCCCCCCCCTTATGATTCAAAGTAACCACCCAGGTGCCTGGATGGAGAGAAGAGGGAGGCCTCTGAAGAGGCTGGCTGACCGCAGCCATCTTCTGTCCCAAAAGTCTCAGCTGAGCGATGTCACAAAAGAGTGTGCTGAGGGGAAGAACCGGCCACTGGGGTTGTTCACAGAGAACAGGATAAATTAAATACTGATCATCTAACAGAACATATGCTCCTCTGTTAAGCTTCAAGGAGACTGTCTCACATAAAGATGGCTGTCAGGTGAAATAAATATATGGGTGATTTTCCAGAATTAAAAAAATATTGTACAGATAGAATCTGAAGAAATGTAATACAAATATAAGAGGGGGAGCATGCAAGTGGAGTCTCTAAATCATTCAGAAGGTTGCTGCATATGGTCCTGTTGAGGATTCAGGACATTCATTTGCTTGCTTACCTGAGAAAAGCCCTTAAGTTTCTACTCACGTCACATTCTTTTCTTCTGCCATGAGAAGTTAGAAGGTTCTATCAACATCTATGTAAATCTAAACACCAGATTTACAACACAGAAGGTGAGTATTTACAAAATGAACTATCTAAAGAACTGTCTTCATCTCAGAATTCCAAATCAACTATCCTGTACACTTGCTCAGCTCTTGAACTGGTGTACCCAGTTCTACTCTGGGAATATTTGACAACTGAACTAGTGATGTATGCATGAGGACTGCAGGGTGCTCACACTTCAGCTGGTGTGAAGATACCCACAAAGCCTGCGGTAGCTCTAGCCTCAGATTCACAAGGTGGCTAGGGACATTCTTCATTTTGAAGTTAGAACTCATGATGTGAGGGATAAATATATCCCTCTCAGGTCTCTGAGGTGGTTGAAGAATAGATAGCTAGAGTCTCACAGTTAAATTTTGAGTTGTTTAGGAATCAAGAGGGTGTTCTGGATCTAAGAAGATATTTTTAAAATTATGAGGCAAGTTAGTATGAAAGCTGAGTTAGATATAGAACTTTAAACTCATGGAGATGGTTAGATAGTAGAATGTTAAAGTCAGGTGCCAAATACATATGGACTGGACATGGGGAATGTATGCTAAGCCATATAACTCTTATAATCGTGGCCTATTTATTCCTGTTGTTTTGTATTGTATTTATAGTTATAAGAAAAAGAACCATTTTTTGGACTGAAAGGGAGAGCTGTTGGGGGGAAAATAAATACCTTAAACTAAAAAAAAAAAAAAAAAAAAAGAAGGGAAGAGGATGGGGGGGTTGAGGGGGAGGAGGGTGGAAGGGTGGGACTGGAGGGGGGAGTAGGGAGGGGATTGTGATTGAGATGTAACTTGAAGAAATAAAAAATAAATTATTAAAAAAAAAACTCATGATGTGGAATCTTTTGTTCCCAGAATTGTCAGAATTGTCATATTACAAAGAGGAAGGAGGGCAATTGTTACTGCTGTTGTTTTAAGAAGACATTTTAATTTTTGCTTGTGCTATTCAGAAAACATTGATATTTATTGTCTTTTAAATATGCAAAAGCAACAGACAGTTGTTTATCATTTACACATAAAAGGAGTATTTCATTTCACTGTAGGCAACGGCCCATGTGGAGAAGCTGAAGACTTCAAGAGCCACCTAGGATCTCTTTAAATTATCTTCTTAAAAAGATATTATGTTAATTTTTTCTTCTTTCATGGGTAAATTAGAATCATGTCCATATGATATGCCTCCAAAGGGATAGAAATAAAAGGCCCAAAGGGACTTCAGAACCAGCTGATATTAAACTGTCAAAACAGGATTTCTAATGTTAAGTGGTGTGAACAGTTTGTGTTTAATTGACACATCTGAAGATGAATAATAGGATGAATGAAGTGGCTGCTGTACCTCAGTGCAAGTTAATGTAGTTTTGCTAAGAAGTGAAGCAAGAAAAGTGGTTCACACTAGAAAGTTCCCATCAGCTTTATGGATTTTAAAGCAGAAACCCATTAGGACTAAACTCTTGAGAAACACAGCATTATATTCAACTGGAGGAGAAGTTTCAAAGTCTCTGTATGTAAAGGAGATTTTTAAGATGATAAAAACAAATGTAAGAACTTCTCCTGTGCCTGTTGAAGATGAAATGCTTCTGCTCAAGCTTGTGTCAAGGTGGACACATTTATTTTCTACTTGAAATGGTCAGTGATCCCAGGAAACATGCACAAAATAACCTCTCCCAAAGCACTAGGTATGCCGATGGCAAAGACAGAGATTTGTAAAAAATGAGTTAAGGATGTTTCCAGGCTGTGATGTAAGAAGAGGAAATCAGAAGGACTTCTGAGAAGGCAAGAGGATTCTTTTTTTTAAAATACTTTATTTTTTATTTCTTCAAGTTACATCTCAGTCACAATCCCTTCCCTACTCCCCCTTCCTGTCCCACCCTTCCACCCTCTTCCCCCCCACAGCTTCCCCTTTCAGTCCAACAAATGGTTCCTTCTCTTATAACAGTAAATACTATACAAAACAACAGAAATAAATATGCCACATTTATGAGCATTAAATGGCCCAGTATACATTCCCAATGTCCAGTTCATACATATTTGGCCCCTGACTTTAACCTTCTACCTTCTAACCATCTCCATGAGTTTAAAGTTCTATATCTGACTCAGCTTTCATACTAACTTGCATCACTATTAAAAACATCTTCTTATATCCAGAACTCCCTCTTGATTCCTAAACAACTCAAAATTTAACTATGAGACTCTAGCTGTCTGTTCTTCAACCACCTCAGAGACCTGAGAGGGATAAATATATCTGATTATATAGGAAGTGCAGGGCCTGCAGCTTCCAAAACTAAGAAATGACATACCAGTGACTGTCTGGACAGTTCCCATTTTCTCTCCATACATTCCAGCATCAATCTTCAGCCTTTTGGTCCTGTTTCTCTGACAGACATTTATTGTAGAGCATGGATTATGAAGGACTTACCTACCCTGTCTTGGCAGAGCTAGGCTGTCGACTTCCCTGCTACCAAGTTTTGTCCTTTTTGGACAGCAGTCTGTCTGCAGTTGAACTAAGGAGTTTTTTCATGCCAAGAGATAGGCTTGCCACTAATTCAACCATCTCACACTGGAGATTCTTCGATGCTTATCTTCTACTTGGAGTAGAATAGGGGGTGCTGTCAGGAGCTGATATGTCTCGATATCAAAAAAAAATCTTAATTTAAGACAACATCTTTGAATGCCATATTCTGCAGATCTCTTGGGGTTTTTGAAGATGCCCTATCTATCTCTTGTATTTATATAAGCAAATGTTGCTTGTCTCTTAACAACTTGATTTCTGAGTAGCTTAGAGAATATCTGTGATAGACTGTCATAGTAGCTAACAAAGTGACATGCTTGCATGACTAGGAGTTTGTATTTCTTAACTATCCTAAACAGTTTAAGATGGTTGGTATCAAGAGGCCAGAGCTTCACATTTCATTTTTAAGTATCTCTAGGTACAATACCATTAGGAAGCGTTACCTTTAATTTTGTATCAATATACAAAGATCTATTCAAATGTGGCTAAATATACTCTTAATTTTGTATCAATATACAAAGATCAATGCCTATGTAGCCCAATACAATCTTAATATTATGTCAATATACAAGGGTCAATACCATTGTGGCCAACTATAATCTAACCAAGCAAGTAAAGGACCTATACAACAAGAACTTCAAACCCTTGAAGAAAGAAATGGAAGAGGCCTTTAGAAGATGGAAAGATCTCCCATGCTCATGGATAGGTAGGCAAGAGGATTCTGAGTGCAGCACACAGAGACGACAAAATGCAGGAAGACAAAGGCAAGCTGGAGTCCTCGGCACAAGTACCAATGACACGAGGGGAGCCCACACAACTGCAGAAGTTCTGAGCTGCGCTTGTGGGGGTAGGGGGGATGGGGGGTGGGAAAGGCCAGAGGAATAGTTTACGGAAGAGCGTCTGTTGCTTTCACAGAGCTTTGCTGATCAAAGAACTCAGAATTCACAGGGTATTGGCTACAGTACTCAAGACTGTCTGCCTGATTCAGTAAAAATAATCAGTCTTATGCTGTATATGCATTGCATGTTCATATACATGTTCACATGTGTTTCCTACATGAGGCAACATGCTCCCAAAGCAGGTTATTTCCAAAAGTGGCTTAATTGTGTTTGCAAAAGATTTAAGAATATTTATAAGTATGAAACACCCAGAACACGATAAGGAAAAATTTACAATATCTGGCCATCCATTAAAAAAATGTAAGTGGAGCAGGCTGGAGAGATGGCTCAGCGGTTGTGAGCAGGCACTGCTTTGGCAGAGGAACTGAGTTCAAATGTAAGCACTCAATGGGGAAGCTCACAATTGCCTGTAAATCTGGCTCCAGGGAATCTCTGGTTTCCACAGGCATCTGCACCAACTCCCACCTCCCCCACAAAGTTAAATAAAACTAATCTTAAAAGTTAAATAGAGCCAGGCATGGTGATGTACACTTGCGATCTCAGGCCTTGGTAGGCTGATATAGGAGGATTGTGAGTTTGAAGCTAGCCTGGGCTATGTAGTAAGACACTTTCTAAAAACAAAGCCCACCAGCCTACCAAAGAAAGAAGACACAAGTAGAAACAGAGGAGATATTAAAATGATTCAATTGAACATTCAGAGATGAAAATGATGTTTGAGAAATGATAAACAGACTGGATGGAGTTGGTGATGTTAGACATTGCTGAAGAAAAGATTAGTGAAATTGAAGACATAGAAGTAGAAACTGTCCAAAATGAAACAGTCAAATAAAAGAGTATGCCATGAACACCAAGCAATGGAGAGTTGCACAACAGAATTAAGCAACCTTATATATGTGTAGCCAGAGTCCCCTAAAGGGACGTAAAAGAAAGAATGGCTAAATTTGATGGAAACTACACATGTACCAACCCTCACTCAATACATTTCAGACATGTGAACTATAAGAGAAGATAATTACGTTCAAGAAAATGACATCAAGGCTCACTACAAACAATCCGTGTACATGCAATGACAAAGGGAACCTCCTAAAAGTAGCTAGAGAAAGATGTTGTATGCCGAGGAAATAAAGCAAGAATGTTGACTTATGTCTCACAAGTATAAGGCAGGTGAGAAGACCCATCTTCATACCCAAGATCTACATGAGAAAATGTCATTCAAAATACAGGTGAGATAAACATTTCACTTTGTGGTAGAGAAAAGTGGCTCCCAAGACACTCAGGGCTTCATCCACAGGGCCTGTGAATACTCACATTATACAGAGCAAAGGAGCTTGGCAGGTGAGATTAAGTAAAGATCTAGGCATGGAGACATGCCTCTTGATGAACTGTGTGGGCTACGTGCGTTCACAGAGGGTATTTAAGGCTGGCAGGAGGGTCTTGAATACAAGATGCTGTGATGTTTGTTAATTGAACATGAAGGAAGAAGCAGCAAGACAAGGGACTCAGAGGCCTTTAGAATCTGGAAGGGGCAAGGGAGAGGGCTGTCTTCTAGGTCACTGCCTTCCTAATGCTGTCATTTTAGCACAGTGAAACACATTTGGGTCATCTGACCTCCATCACCGTGGCACAATAAATCCTGTTGTTGTAATCCACTAAATTTGTGAGAATTTATTACAGTCGAGATAGAAAATCAATATGCTTACTTCAGAGTATGACATTTGTACATTAGCTGATGGACTCACCAGAGTTTTACATGTGTCTTAGATATTTTAAACATCTTGACCTACTTCTCAATGACAACAGTTCTATTTCCTTTTAAGTATGTTAGCCTTGAAAAGTTTGAAACATTTTCTACTTTGAAATTATTTTAACTCGCTAAAATTTACTTTTTAGTTGATGCATAGAAATTGTGCATATTTATACATGTAATAAGTACTGTGCTCTCTTTTGAACTATGTATAATTGTGTTACGTCTGAATCTGAGTAAGTGCATTTCATCAAACACTCCCTCCCTTGTAGGGGTTAGATAAATTAGATTTAGAAAATATATAGGAGTTTCTGATACTGTCTCTTAATTCGGGGCCTGAAGAGCATTATCAGCATGAAGTCAGGAAAAACAGGAAAGACTTAATAGACTGAAAAACAAGGTTGAAGTCAGGAAAAACAGGAAAGACTCAAAAGACTTGAAGAAACAAAGTATCTGGCCTGACATTGTTTTCAGCTGCTAAGTGGGTGGAGCCCAAATTAAGCTGAAACAGAGTTCCTCCTATTTAAGGACAGTGCATGGAGCCCAGAAAGAAGAAGAGGCCCCTGATGCTAGAGAGCTCCAAGAGTCCTGCTGAAAAAAGGGCTGGCCATTGATGGCCAGCTCTGTCCCTGAAGCAGAAAGAAGCCGGTGAGCAAAGAAAGCCTGAGCAAGACACCAAAAGGCCAAGGACTAAACCCTGTGGCTCAGCTTTTGCCTAGAGGGGTTTGATCTGTCCGATCAGTGGCCTAGGGGAAACTGTGCCTGGCTTTAAGGACTGAGGCAGAGCAGCTGAGTTCCTGATTCCAAAGAAGTAAGTTGGCCTGCAGACGGCTGGGGTCTCCCACAGAGAAGAAAGCATGAAGCCTTATTTAAGGTGAGACTGCAATAACCAACTTACCCTGACGAACCTGCATCTGAGAGATCCAGAAAAAGGACTGCTAAGTGCGTTAAAGAATCTACAACAAAGACTGTGTTCCTGACGACTGAGGACCTGCCCCAGAGACTGTATCATTCTAAAAGGTTATGAAAGTAGTTGTTATAATTATCAATAGGTTTAGTGGATAGGTTAAAGGGGTTGTAGGAATTTATAGGATTAATAGTTAAGAAATTGTTGGTGTTTGTTATAAGTGAATTTAGTAATAAATAAATAAGTGTTAAATAATAATTTAAAAGATCGGTTACACTCCCTCCTTCCCTCCGTCCTTTTGTTTCTTCTATTTTGTCTTTTTATTTATTTTGGGTGGTACTGAGTCAAGAACCTATGACCACTGAGGTATATCATCAGTCCTCTTTTGGCTGTTTATTTTGGGGACAGGATCTTATTGAGTTGCTTGGGCTGCTCTTGAATTTGTGATCCTCCTGACTCAGTAGGGCATGGTCATGCATGTTGCTCAGTTAACCATCTCTTTGTGATGAAAACATTTAAAAGAGTTATTCTACTTTTTTGCTAAATATATAGCACATTATTATTATCTGTAGTAATTTGTTGTATGGCACAGTAGACATCAATTAACAAAATGTTTAATACCCAGTATGGGAATATAGCAGTCTTTGTTTTACAGAGGTACCTCCTCAAAAAGGCCAGCTTGACATTATTACCCCCTCATACTACTAAAAAAAAAAGACAAATACAATAAAGGAGTGTTTATGCATGATCAGCGGGGTAAGGAAGTAGAACAGAGAGAACAATCTTACACCTTAACCAGGTGCTAAGAAAGGGTGCAAATTAGGGGACGCCAAAAAGACCACAGTCTGAGCAAGAAAGTCAGCTAGCCAAGAAGTACTTAGGAACATCCCAAGAAAACCAGAGCAGACTGGTAAAGCAAGGAAGAAGAGGTGAGAAACAGATGACCAAGGTGCTTAATTTTCTTTACAAAAACAGCCTTTCTCCCAGGTTTTGTGGTACTTAGGATTTAAGTCTTATGAATAGAATGTTGTCCATAGCATTTCCCGTCTCACCTGTATCACCTCCACACATCTGAGGACATTTTGACTGACAGATTATCAAGGGGGATAGTCTGATTTAAATCCCCAACTTTCCTTTTATTAGGTTTGCTCCATCAGCACCAAGTTCTTCCCACACAAGTCTTGTCTTGAGATCCTTGGTGGAGTTCTGCAATGGACATGAAGACACTAGGATACCTTATTCTTAAGCCTTGCCTTTTATTCTTTCAATTGTAGAACCAAAGAAAGCAAACCCATGACGATGCTTGCTCCTGAGGCTTCCGTACAGCCCAGCGAGGACTTCTTCTAAAGACAGATGGACTTATGGCACCACCCGGAGTTCTCCTTCGATGAGTACAACTCTTCCCAGGCAGACTTGAAGTAACAATGCATCTCCAACAGCCAAGTTCCTTATAGTTCCTGATGCCTATGATGCCTTCACTTCGGTTTCAAGACAGAAACAGCCTCCTTCCTGGAGTTATTTGGATACACACATTTAACTGGAGGATCTTGAAACAATTACAAATGTTGTCCTCAGTCCCCCATGTTTGCTGACTCACCTAAACTCCCGTTCACCTGGTCTCTCTCCAGACTTTTAGATGTCTTTATATCCTTGGCTAGAGACATGAATGAGAATCACAGAGGTAATTGAAAATAATTTCTAGGAGTTACTTTTAAAAAGAGGGAAAATCAATGTTAGTAACATTTTACTTAACTTATTATGTTAATAAAAAGCAGTATCATTTCAACATATACATAGCATGAGATTATTAATAGATTATATCATGTCTTCTTTCTCTTACATGCTTGAGTCCTTGAATTCAGTGTGAATTTTACATCTATAACCCATTGCATTGAGACGGGCTCCCTTCCAGTGTTCAGTGGCTGCCCAAGGTAAGTAATGTCTCTATGAATGAATGAGAGCTTTTCAAGCTCCACTTTAGAGTATTCAGGAAACTCCGCTCAGGGACAGTTCCTTATCTGCAATTTGCATAACTTTCTATGGGTTCTTTCTTTTTGTCCTAACCCATGCCACAGTTTTCTTCTGTATTCTAGTCATCTTAATTCCATCTCTCAATTTCTTATCCCTGATACATGCTAAATGATAAAAGTTAAGGGCTGGGAAATTGACTCCGAAGATAAAGTATTTGCCCTGTAAGCATTAGGACCAGAGTTCAAACCACCAGAACCCATATTATAAAAACAAACAAACAAACAAACAGAGGGGGGTGAATCAGTATGTTTTTGATGCCTGTATTGGGGAGGTGGAGACAGGAGAATGGATCCCTGGACTCACTGGCCAACAGGACCAGCAGGAATGTTGAGCTGCATGTGCAGCCAGAGACACTGCCTCATAAAACACAAACATAACAAAACACCCCCCCCCCCCAAAAAGATGGGGAGCAACTGAAAAAGACAACAAATGTTGGCCTTTGGGCTCTGTATATACAAGAAAACATGTATTCCTATACACATGTGCACACACACACACAGGTATTCCCCAACATATATTGATTTTACACAATGTCTTGGAATTTTTTTAATGAACTAAAAACACACATAGCATCAGACATTCAGTAGTAAGATCATTTGTCTATATCATTTTTCATGCCCACTTTGTTCCTCCCTTTTTGGGTTCAGTTGATGAAACTAATTCTGTAGTTATGCTTTGAGAGGGGACGCCCGTTGGTAATCTGTACAGAACACTTGTTTTTACAGTGAATTTCAGTTGGGACAGGACACAGACCACTGTTCGTTGTCCCTGAGCACAATCAGAGTTGATGCAGCGACTGTTGGCATGCAGAGTAACCACGGATGGAATTATCTGGTCCTACTTACTCATTCCCGCAAAGTCACCCGTGACTGCCTCTCTATACAGCATGGGGCCTTTTATGGAGTCAGTGCATTTGACCTCACTGTGCCTTCAGTTGAGGGATAGTTTCCTGTCCTTTCTTCTCCAAGAGTCCTGTCTTCTCCTCTGAAACTCTGGGTGGTAACTGGTTTTAATGACCCTTCACTCCTACTTGTCTTCGCGTTACTCTTTCCACGAGTGTCTATTTGCGTGGTATGTCTCAGCACATGTATTCTTTTAGCGGTGCTTGTTTCAGTTTGAGTATGTGAATTAGTTTGTTAGGAATTGAAAAACAAATGGCTTTTTTGTGTTTTGTTAAGTACTTGAGGAAAATAATTCATTTATGCCATTGTTATAAAATAGTATCTTCTACTGACAATATTTCCTTGGGGTTAGTTCTTCAGTTTGCTTTGGAGTTCTTACTTTTCTGTTAATGCTCAGTGATTCTTGGTTGTCTGTTCCTATTGATGGATTGCAGAATGCATTTCTTCATTTTAAATAAGGAATCCTGCTAGCTGTTCTGCTAATATCTGTTCCAATCCCAGCAGAGTGCCTCCAGTAAGTAAGAGAGGGAAGGAAGGGGAGAGGCTTTGTTTTGGAGCTTAGGGAGAAATTCTCTTCCAGGCCTTGTAATCTCCACTTCAGAAAGTCTACTGAGCCACAAAGTGGAACCAAAGCCTCTTTCCCCCCAAGTTCTAAACTGCTTTTCCTGAAGACACACAAGCAGCAAGCGAACTTCCCTGTGTTGAAAGAACAGGTCATTAGCCAGAAAGAAAGTGCCGCAGCTTCCAGGCTCTTTGTGCATGAGTGAGGTTTTCTGACTTCTTCCAAAAGCATTTCATAGTTATGGATACATTCACCCCAGGGCCTTGAAGCCTTTCAGCCTCTCTCTCCTCTCTCTCTGTCTCTCTCTCCTCTCTCTGTCTTTCTCTCTCCTCTCTCTCTCTGTCTCTCCTCTCTCTCTCATCTCTTTCTCTCTCTGTTGTGCATGTGTGTGTATGTGATATGTATGTATTCATGTGCATGTTCATGTGGAAGTGTAGGTTGGAGTTTGACACCAGGTATCTTCTTTGATAATCTCTACCTTATTTTTTGAGACAGGTCTCTCACTGAACCTGGGAGTCATGGATTTGGTTAGACTGCCTGGCCAATAAGTTCCAGGGAACTGCCTGTCTCTGCCCCACAGTGTTGGCATTACACATGGGTACCACCACTTCTAACTTTTATATTGGCGCTGGGGACCAATCTGAAGTCCCTATGCTTAGATAGTGGATGCTTTCAGAACTGAACAATTGCTCCAGCTCTAATCAGTGGGAGCACTTATCAATGTGTCCGTCCTAGTTTCCTTTTCTGTTGATGTGATAAGACACCCTGAAAAAATTCAACTTAAGGATGGAAAGGTTTTTGCTCATGATTCCTGGCGATGGCTCATCATTGTGGGGAGTCACACTGACTACAGACATCCCCTAGGACAACCTGTCCTAGATGACTCCTCACCGAGACTCTGTATCATGTCAAGTTGACAATTAAAGCTATCTTATGAGGATTTTCCCTTCCTTCTTTTGTTTCTGACAATTTCCCTTCTAAATGTCACATGAAATCAGGATTTTTAAGAGGTGGCACACAAGGATGAGAGGAAGAAAACAAAAAATCACTTGAACAACTGGGTTCTGGGTTTGTGTTTTTTTTTTTTTTCTATTGGGTTAGACAAGTATTGCTCTTAGACATGTGTATTTATGGAAGACCTACTAGGAGACTTAATTAACCATCATAGGTTGTTTCACATCTTAAACCCCCAGCCAAAGGGAGATTCCTATTGCTTTTAATGCTATAGTAATAGGATTTAAATGGGAGGACAAGACTGCTTTGTAAATAGCTAGGAGGAATATATTCTCTTTTTTTCCTTTCTGTGGCCTAAATTTTGAGGACATACAGAGATGAACATCACTAAGCCTATAATTACTGTAAATATGTCCGAGCCAGGGCCTCAGGTCAACATGTGAACTTCTATAATTCCCAACCACTTAGAATTATCTGGCAGATCTAAATATAACTGCCCAAAGGACCTGGTAAGACATATGTCAGTGGGAATGTTGCAGGAGTTCAGAGTTCATGGTCTCTGTCTTGGTTCAGCTCTCAGTCATGGACAAGCTATGAAGATTTTTCATTAAATACCACTAAATGCAATGTGTATTTACAGGCACAGAAAAGCAACTGTCATACTTTGTGGCATTTTATAGTGTCCCAAGACTTATATTTTTAATCAGTTGCACTTCATATCTGAAATAATTACTATGCAATTTAGCTGGTAAGGGCATGTATGTAGCTCAGTGTTTGGTTGGATGTGGAAATGTAGAAACACACCTGTATTAAGCAGTGTGTGGTGCCAGGCTACACTGCTTCAGAGAAAATGCCAGCGGTGTTAGTAGAGAATATCCAATACGTATTAGTTCACCCTCCTCCCCGGTGGCAGGTATTGGGTGCTGATGATGTACAAACACCATGGAAAGCTCGGGGAGTCGGGCACGGTCCCCAGCAGTGACTTCAAGCCCTGAAGCTATTTGTTCGGGTGCTGCAGCTCCGCTTAGAGAGTGACTCTCAAGATGGCGGTGCCTGGAGCAGGAGTTGCATGAGGAAATTTGTCAGATGCGGGAATCCAGGGACCCACCTACGGCTACTGAATCTGAGACTCCAGGGGCTGGAGTTTGCAGAAGCTAGTCAGTCAGGTGACTCTGATGTATGCTTAGGTCTAGAAGCCTCTGCGTGAGACGGGGCTGCAGGTGATTATCCCGGGAGTTTGCTCAGGAAGGCTTGATCTCCAAATCGTACTAGCTCAAAGAGAATATGAATGTCAAGGCAGAGTTGGGAAGATGGCTCAGTGGGGAAAATGCTTTTGTTATAGAGTCCTAAGAACCTGAGCTCATTCTCCAGAACGCATACAAAAAGCCAGCCATAGTGGTCTGGATCCCAGTGCACAGGAGGCAGAGATGATGGATGGTGCATCCCTGGGGCTCACTCACTGGTCAGTGGCCTCGATGAACAGCAAGTCCTGGGTCCCCGTGAGAGATCTTATGTTTGTCTCAAAAACAACATGACGATTCTTGAGAAAACACCCAAGGCTAATGTCTACCCTGCACGCAAGTACTCCTACGCAGCTGCAGACACCCACGTCCACCCTCCCAACAACTCACAGCCCCCCCGTGCGCAAATATTGAGATAACAGCAGTATTTATTGCTCTGTTTCTTCTCTGAAAACCATACTTCATTATTTTTGGCTCAAGATATATTTGACTCTACTTATGGCTTCATATTAAGGGGAGCAATTTAATGTTTTTGAGCTTATTTATTTCTGTTATATAAGTGAAGCTGCCGAGGGCTTGTGAGGAAGTCACCCAAATGTGCAGCTTGGTCCTAGCATAAATGCACAGAATAAATACGAGGCTTTCAACGACATCAGATGCCTGCTTCAACTTCTACAACCACCATGCTTCCTTGTCAGCCCCGGCACATTTCCCAGCAGCCAACTGGAATGCTCTATCTGACTCAGATTACCACCACCAACTTAGAGTCTTCACACCTAAACAGAAACTGTCTGACATCAATCCCGAACAACAGAAGCCAGCAAATGCGCTTAGTCCTTCATATCTTGTTCCATTGATCATGTTCACATAAAGGAGTTGAAATGGCTGCAATCTGAGCTCGAATCCACCAAGACCCTGGTGTCATAGCATTTCAGTGGACTTTGGTTTCTTCTTTGTTTACATATGCTAAAGAATTGTCTCATTTTAAAAGGCAAAGCTACTTCTTACCTCAATTTTGCATTTTATAAAAGCTACCCATCTCAACCTTTTATTCTATTTGATGGAATTTCTTGAATATATATAATCTGCTCTCCTCACCCTTCTTAACGACCCTGCCAAGTCGCTCGTGAAAGGGCTTCCACGAGCCTCACTGGATAAAATGGCTGACTGTAAATAGAGTCGCTCGTGAAAGGGCTTCCACGAGCCTCACTGGATAAAATGGCTGACTGTAAATAGAGTCGCTCGTGAAAGGGCTTCCACGAGCCTCACTGGATAAAATGGCTGACTGTAAATAGATACTTAAAAATGTGAAAATGCATCAAGTTTACAAAGATGAATATACCATCCCAGAAATTTTAAACAGTGAATATGCTCCTGTTTTATTTGGCTCTTCAAAAGACAAATATTAATTTGATGAATTTTAGAAAGAACATTGTAATGGAGGACAATTTGAGAACTAGTATTCAATTACATGTGTAAATATTATTAGAACAAGTAAGCATAATTGAAATTCTAGGAAAATGTCTTTCTTTTAAACTTTGAATTGTCGTAGACAATCAAGTTCCTACTCAGAACAGCGAATGAATAGTATTTTGTAAAGGAACTTCTGTTTTCCCTCCCTCCTGCCCAGGCTTATATAGTTAATAATCAAAACAACTGAACTATTCTACAACAGGAGGAGAAATAACTAGGAAATTAGTAACAAAATAGATGATTTTTGTTTGGAAGAAAATTGCACCAGATTTCCTCTCCAATTTTCTTTTAAAAAGACATATATTAATATGCTACAGGTGGTGAAGCACCATAGGGAATGGCAAGGAGCGGGAAGCAAGGGAGTATATTCTAGAAGAGCAGTCTTATTTTCTGTGCTAATAATACAAGAAAAATCACGATTGTTTGTTTTGTTACTATAGAAGAATTGGAAAGAACAAAATGACCATCAGGAAGCTTAAGTCTCTAGATGAAAATATTTGAATATGCATGTGCTGGATTTAATAATGGCCTGATGTCACAAGGCTGTGGCATAAATCTTACTAAGTATCACTTATTCCATCAATTCACCCAATGATTCTCGCCTAAGAAAAACACTGTTACCACTCAGCCCTTTTTGAAGACTAAGAGGCAGACCCACAGGAAGGTCTTCTGCAAGTTTTCCACAAAACACCTCGATGCATACTTTTCTTCATTAGTGCTTAATGTGTTACAACACAGACAGAGCTCAGCCATCAGAAAAGAATGTCAGGGTGGAAGGTTCTTGCTCTTAAAACAGAAAGGCACACATAGAAAGAAGGGTCCCTTAAAATAAGTGAGCACAAGAGATTTCAAATGGAGACAATGCCAACAGGAATGTGATTGCTCCACAGATTCAGTCTCCATCTTTCCTTAAAACTCATTCAGACAAACTAGCGCAGATGCAGCCAGTCTTTCAGTTTCGTATTTCAGCAGCAAATCTCCACAACTCTATAAAATCGAAGTTACTGCCTTTAGTCAGAGTGCCAAATCTCTCCTGCCAACTAGTCTATTTGTGCCAGCTTGTAGCTACTGAGTTGAAGCCAAAGATGACGTCTGCTTGATTTTTAATGTGGTGCATACAGACCATGTCATGTATGGAGCAGGCACAAGGAATGTTTCCAGGATTTGCCTTAAGGCTATCTGGTCTGTGTTTACGATGGAAGGCGCTGGCCAGGAAGCTCGCAGGTCTGTTGTGTTAGGGTGTGGGCATTTGATCAGCACTTAATGACAGTGCCAGGTTTAATGTTTGCTGCTGTAGCTAAAGGGAAAGAACACAGTTCCCCCCCCAGGAAAAACTCAGCAGACCTATGACAAAAAAGAAAATGCAGAACAAGGATGAGTTGAATATTGTTGAACTTATGCAATTTCTCCCCTTCTGTATTTAGTGTAACATTATTTCCCTGAGTTTTGCTTTGGTTAATTAATCATAGCTTTAGCCTTAAATCCATATGAAACAGAGAAAGTGGGTTCTTGGATTTCTTTCACTCCTGAAGAGTTTTAGCAAAGTGTGCCAACTAAGGCCAGCAAATAACAAAAGCCATTCCTGCCGAGAATTTTTACTGGAGCTACGAGGACCAGGCAGTCACACGACAAGAATGACAAAAAGCCCTCAAAAGACAGGGGGTCTCCGGCACACAAGTGCAGCTGGCAGGTGCTATTTTACAACAATGTTTTTGTTACAACTTTTTAGACATATGTCAGGGGGCAGGCAGCTGACGAGGAAGCAGGGCTAGACAAATGGAGAGGTGTGTATGTAGAAAGTCTGAGAGATGCAGGAAACAAAGGGCAGGAGCATCCCCTGTTACCATGGTGAAAAAGAGCGTTGTTACAGTCACTTTCCAGTTAGCGATCACTCATTCAGGTCTAAAATAGAGTACCAACATTATCTGGTAATTAGACCATATCAACAACATTTTGTTTCTGTTACCATTAAAGTACGCAAGTGAAAAATTTTCCTTCAATTTGAACTGAGATTCAAGACCTGATCTTCTAAAAAAAAGAGAATCTTGCTCTGTAGCCCAGTCTGGCCTTGAACTCACAGAAATCCTGCCTTAGTTTCCTCAGATCATTAATTGCTTTGCATTAAATGATCACATAACATTTCTTTTGGACTATTGGTGACAGTAAGAGATACATTTACATCCCACCTATAGGAAAACGTATATCACATATATATGATATATATGTGTGTGTGTATATATATACAGCTGAGACATTTCATTTAAAATTTTAATAATCTGCTTATTCACTTCTTTAATTTCTTCTGAATTGTTGTTTTCATAGCAAATGATAATCTGACATAAGTACTTACAGATCGCATTTTGAAATGTATTTCTCTAGGGCTTATTTTTAAGACTCATTCTTCAGCAAGGTGAGTTCTACTGAGGATGTGGTAAGATATTATTGGAACACTCACAGAAAATCCCTGGCTGATTGTTTTGGAGAATCTCAGGGTTGCAAGTTTAGGAAAACTTGCTCTTTGAAAGAGCAATAAAAATTAAACCTGGAAAATTATTATGTGAAGTATTCATTAATTAGTTTGGGAAATTCTATACCAATAGGCATTGTAAAATTCATAGTCTCTAAGATTTGGCAGTCATGGATTCTGAAGGGCCACAAAAATAAAAGCAAAAATAGGCTTTTAAATAGCCACAGAGTGTTCTAAATGAACTACAAGAACTCTGAGGTGACCAAGCCAAGCCCCTTCCCTCAGCTTCTTGTCAGAAGACAACAACTGTGACAGGGCAAGACTTTCCTCCATCTAGTGTTCCTGCTGAGGCCATTAAAGGTTTAGCTACAATTTGATCTCTTTGGTGGAGAATCAAATTCTCCATGGAAAATTATCCAAGTCTATTCTAGGACCTGAGGCCAAGGTGCTCCAGCTAATTTCTAGATCGTGTTACACTGCTTGTTTGTGCACACTTCCCCCTAGAGCTGCTTGGCAAGATACCAGTGTGAGGTTTTGCCTTTAAAAGTCCCGTGGTCTAAATGCTCAGGTACTATTCTTATGTCTGAATGAATACCTAAGTGGAATCCCATCTGGTTGGAATAAAGATTTTCAGTTGGCTATAAACTATGCCTGAGTGGTTAGCTTTGATGGGCTCTGTAACAGAACAGGTTGGATCATTTTACAATGTCCAACTGATAAGGAAGTCCTGCAATGTACAAGTTTTTGAGGATATATATATATATATAATATATATATATATATATTTTTATTTATTTATCTTTAA
The DNA here is from genome assembly GCA_907164525.1 of Lophiomys imhausi. Lineage (NCBI taxonomy): Eukaryota > Metazoa > Chordata > Mammalia > Rodentia > Muridae > Lophiomys > Lophiomys imhausi. The sequence goes on along the minus strand of CAJQZJ010034457.1, from coordinate 1,120,223 downwards.
AAACACCATACCTCACTTTGTTAATTTTTACGTGAGCACACCCATACTCTGACATACTTGATATACTGTGAATACAACACCTCAATGTGCATAGTAAAAATATATCATTGGTCACTTTGCAAATAAGCTGGCATGTAGTTTTACCTTATGTATCAGTTTATATATATGCTTTCTCTGTCTCTAGTTCTACTGTTAATTTATTCTCTGTCTTTTGTCTCCTTAGTTATTTAGTAATTGAACGAAACCATACTGACTTTGTCTCTGGCAGTTACAGACTTAGCAGTGCTTGGAATATACGTAAAAGTGTAAAGATGTTTCAGGGAAACTGCAGTAAGTGACTATATGCAGACCCTGCATTAGATCATTCTAATTAATTAATTTTAAAGGAGCAATTCCCAATTGCTATACAGCAAGTGCTAAACACTGCCGTACTTAGCTGTGACAAGGGTTTAGTTTTCCTGCAGGGCTGACAAGCACCTTGAGAGCATGTGGTGGTTTGGTTGAGAATGTCTCACACAGGTTGGTACTTCAACACTTGGTTCCCAAGAGGTGATGATGCTCTCTGGGGAATTTCTGGGAGGTGCAGCCTTACTGGAGGAAGTACATTTCTAAGGGTGGGCTTAGGGTGTTCACAGTCTTGCTCCACTTCCTGTTCTCTGTCCCTGCTTCACACCTACTGAATGTGACATCTCAGCTTCCTGCTCCCACCACCAACCATGTGGCTTGTTGCCATGTATCCCCACCATGATGACCTCTTATCCCTCTGGAACTGTGAGTCAACACAAACTCTTGATTCTACAAGTTGCCTTTGGTTATGACATTTCATCCCAGCCCCAGAACAGGAACTAATAGAGAGCAGGAAAAGGTTTGCGGGAAGGCCCTGTGGCTTTCCCTGCCCCAGCCTTCACACGGCAGAGGGTGGGTGGTGGTTACCCCACAACGGAAGCCACAGAACATATTGTCTTGGCCTCTGTATTAGTTAGCTCTTATGCTGCCATGACAAAATACCTGACAGAAAGGCTTTGAAATGAGAAAAGTTTGTTTGGGCTCATGGTTTCAGAAAGTTCAGTCAATGGTTGCTAAAATCTATGTCATTGGGCAAAATATCACGATAGTAGGAGCATGTGGCAAAGGCTCTTAACCTTGTGGTAGACAAGAAGTAGGGGAAAGAGAATACATAAGAGACCAGGGCAAGATATAGCCCCCAAGGAAACTCCCTCAGTGCTATAAAAACGTTCAAAATAAGGTGAAATGGTCACCATGCACTTCATTGTTGTTTAGTAACTCTACACTTTGTTGTTTAAAAATCTTAAAAAAATGAACATGATCTTTGCATATATTGATAACCTTTTGCCAATATTATATTTATTCTAAGTTACGGTCCATCAAGAGGAGACATGCATATATTCAGACAAGTTTGGGGTTACTGGAGGTGGCAGGACCTGAGACCAACAGCCTAACTGTAAATGGGGATATCAGGGGTGAAGGAGCACTTTGCAGATGCACAGTAGCAGCCTGGGAGCTGGCCCAGGGAGCAAGGCCTGGAAGTGCTTATGTGCACCACAGTGGTCTCTATGGAAACACAGTAGTCTCTCTTCTCTCGAGGACAGTTTTGTGTAGTGTGGGATTTCATGTTTGCGGGGGAAGGGTCTCTTCCTCACTTCTGACAGAACATGAGCTTTGCACTGCCTGCAAGCACTGCTGTGCACCTTTCTTACTCATCTCTGAAAAATACAAGTGCAACAATTTTTACCTTGTAGTTCTTTCTCTCAGGTTCAAACTGTATGTCAAGTACTTAATTTTATCTACTTTCTCACTACTTTAAAAAATCCTTATTTTAACTGGCAACTAAAAAGTGTACATATTTATGGTGTATGCTCTATTTTGAAATATGTTAGTTATTATGGGTTGGCTAAATGAAGCTAGCTAGAGTAGGTGGTATCTCACATTTAACATCTATTTTCTTCCCACCTTTCAAGTACACAGTATGTCGTCATTTATTATGGTCTTCATGCATGAACAACAAATCTCTTGAACCTAATTTTGTGAGTTCACTATATTGTTATTTTAAATCAATTTTATTTTGCTTCCTTGGAAAAAGAGTCTTTCTTTGCAGTCCACGCTGGCCTCAAATTTCTAATCTTTCAGTGTCAGCCTCCTGAATGAGCTACCAGACTCAGCATCTGATATTATTCTTCAAGACACGATCATGGCTCTTTTGAATACAAATTTCTTTTTTTTCAAATTATGTTCAAGTAGATATATTAAAACAGTGGATGTCAATATACATGCTTAGCAACCAATGTAGAAAATGAGTATTCTCTACTATCAGAGTTTACCCAAGACTTTTTTGTATAAAAAGGAAAAAAGGATTTAGGTTTGTTAGTGAAGCTGAATAGTTGACTAAATCTATTAAAAAAACATAAACTGAGCAAATAACAATCAACACCATAATTAATATTAACATCATGGACTTCCTCACAACCTACTATCCTGTCAAGAACAAAACAACCAAATATTGTTCCCCAGAGTCCACTATTTTGAGAGAGGAATTTTCAAGACTTAGACGAACATGAAAAACTCACTAGCTTAGTATAAAATCTATATAGTTTTTTGAAGGCAGAACCAGCAGAAGCCACAGAAGGGTTAGTGCTGGAGGGTTGCAGGCAAAAACTACTGTGATGACAGCAGTTTATTGGAGACGTAGCAGGGAACATAGAACTAGGATTTGAAGTAGAGATGGGAAAAGACACAGATGAAACTCAGAACAGAGAGAATGTCACCAAGAGTCCTATTTGGGCATAAAGCATAGAAAGAAGGGGAAAAAGGGAGAAAAAACAACCCCAGGGAAAGTAGAAAAGACAAAATATGTCATAGCCTGAGAAAACATCTGTTTTTAGTGTCTAGAAACAAACAACAAGTCAGAATATGCTCAGTTAGAATATACAATGTCTTGATTGTTCATTATGGTTCCCACCTCACATGGCAAAGGCATGTTTTATTAGCAGTCATACATTACCTTCAAATGTCATTCTTCTTTTATGCCACTGGTGCTCCTTAGCTTATCTGTCATAGATACATACATGCAGTAAATATGTGCATGTGCTTCATCTGGGCCACTTCTAATGATGCATAGAGGTCTTCACAACTCTCATAGCTGACAATATCTGGACTTGGGAACTATGTGAGTCATGCCATTTACTATACAATGTGAGCTGTTCAATTGGGCTGGATCTCAGGATGTCAGGTCTGGTGCCACCAAGGTGGTTAGAGAGTGGGTGGTGCATGAATGCAAGTCACTGGTTATTTGCTTCCGTCAAAACTGGAATGCTCATTGCCTTCTCATGTATGATTTTCCCAACTGTCTACTATGGGTTTCAGTGTGCACCATTCCAAGCCCAGTCCACCCATGGAAGCTCTAAGTCCTAGTACCCCAGAATGTAGCTGTGTTTGGAAACACAATCTTTAAATGAGTAATTATTGCAAGATAAGATAATAGAAGTGGGCTATATTCCAATACTGATGTTCTTAAAAGAGGAGCTTGGGCTGGTGATGTTGGTCTGTCGGTAGAATGGTTGTCAGGCATGGACAGAGCTCTGGGTTCATCTCTAGCACTGTGTAGACCAGGCCTGGGGTACAGACCTAGAATCCCAGCAGAAGATCAGTTCAGTGATCTTCAGTTACACAAGTTGAAAGACACTGAGGCTCCATGAGACCATGTCTTCCAATAAGAAACAAACAAACAACACAATACAACAACAAAACTACAAAAAAGAAGAGGATGATGGCAAGGTAAAGGAGGAAGAGGAAGAAGAAGAAATTAGGACACAGACAAATGCAGAAGGAAGGCCACATGAGACACAGGGGAAGGCAGTCATCTGCAAACCAAGGAGAGAGGCCACAAAGGAAGCCAGCCCTATTGACACTTTGATTTTGAGCTTGTAGCCTCTAGAATTACGTAAAGGTAAAGTTTCCATGTTTATTCTGCCCATTCTGTAGTACTTTGTTAGTGAGCAAATCAAGACCCTTTGAAGGTGAGTGGCCCTCAGCAGTCTCCCCTCCACTCGGCATACCTTCTCAACACTTTCAGGACTATTATCACTCTATGGCCCCACAATTCCTCTATGAGACTGTGTGACTAGTAATTACCAACTCTTTAGCCAACAAACCCCCAGCTGCCTAGGAAACTGTTTCACTTGTCTATCCTGAGGTCATTCTATGCTTAGTGTGTTTGAAATAACTCTTGTCTGATGATGCAGTCACTCATGTCATGTTGGACTGGAGACTGTGAAGCTGTTATGGTTTTTGTTTATTTTGATGTTTCTCCTAGCCTAACAGGTGCTACCTTTCTTTGTTGTGACTTCACTTTCATCCTTAGCATTTTTTCACTTCCACTTTGGCTGGCTCCTAGCACACCTACCTGTTTCCTGGGGTAGTCTACAGTGAATTCCTCATTGGCTCTCCAGTTTCTGACTTGACCCATTGCTGTTCATGATGCACTTTACCATAAACCAGATTCAGCCCCAAAGACCTTTTATTTGCTCAATGCATGACTTGGAAGGTCCCATAAGATCTGGTTCCGGATCACCCTCACCATCCATTATCTCAACAGGTATCTGCCATTATTATCTATTGATCTGGGCCAACCTTTGTGCTCCATCTAGGGACTCTGTCTTCTTTTCATCTCAGTGATTTTGCTCATTTTCCCTTCTTATGAATCTCTTCCATTTACCAACCTTACCCATTCTTGAAAGACAATTTCTTCCCATAGGAACCTTCATTCAGACTCCTGCTAGATGGATCTGAGTCTTCAGGGCTCCATAAACTCTGTTTCCTTTCTCATCTTGAGTCATGTGGGCTCTCAGCCACACACGATACGCTGGAGAAGCTCTAGATCTTGGGCTACAGTCACGGTCTGCTCTGTCTCCTCTCCGGGGGACCTGCAATACTAAAGCTTGCTTTGCAGTCTGTGTTTTTTTTTTTTTTTTTCTCAATAAGAAACCTTAAAGGCACATGACCTTGTTCATAGTCAACTGAAAAATAACTATTAAAATTATAATCAAATAAAGAGGCCATGCTAAATATAATACACGGCCCTCACCTGGTTGCCACTTCACGGCTCACTTTTGTTTGAGTTCCATTTTGTTGACATGTGATATCACAATCTGTCTTTCTTCCTAGGCTTTTCTCCTTAAGGGCAAAGCTTTTGTTTTTTTAATAAATCCACATAGGATGGTGCATAAAGGGGTATTCTGTAAAAGTTTCTTACTGATGTAAGAGAGATGTGTATTTTTAGGAAGACAAGCTTGTTTAACACTAAGTTGATAAACCTGAAGGATGAGTTTACCTTTTTTTTTTTTTAAACGTGGAAACATATACTTTTGGATTTTAGGGAGACTTTTTTTCTTTTACATTTTCACAGACTGGAAAAATAGTTGCGTGCCATTAATATCCCAATGTGAATCATCGCTCCACCAAACAGATGCTTAGCCAGTAGCCAAATGCTCTTCCTTCAAAGTCTTCTACTCCTTCCAAATTTCCCCCAGATATAGAAAAATGACATGTAAACATTTTTTTTCTGGAATAGTTAAGAGGTTTAGTCATGGGTTTGCCATTGAAAATCTAAAGCCACCAGGTACCAGGAAGTCATTGTAGCTGAAAGTAGTTGTTGGTATATGCTTAGGTTGCCCCTGACACACTCTCCTGCTTGGCAACTACTCCTGTCTGCCCACGGTCAGCTCCAGAACACTCTCCCTCTTCTTTCTACATAAGTCTCCCGGTCCTTCCATCTATGACACCCAGCAGACTTTGGGCTTGTCCTGTGTTCCATCACCACCATCTGTCTGCCGTGCAGGCACACAGCCTGCATGAAGAACCACCTGTACTTAATTATTTCAAAAAACACAAGGGAATGCCAAGTGTTCTTAGGTAAAGATGGAGGTACGGATCAACTCCTATAACCTATAACTTTCTGCTATTACTTCTAAGTCTTCATCTTATTCTAAGTGTTGCACACAAGCATTTGAGTTCTGTTGCAAGTACTCTCAATTGTCTATGATTACATGGGTTTAAAAAAAAATTATCCAACCCTAACAGAACTATTAGACCAACTCATTCACAACAGTGAATGTTTGGTTTGCTTTATTCTTTCTGACCTAAATGGGATAACTCACAGTAATCTTCCTTATTAATGGTCGAGATCATTAGAAGGCTCTCCTGGAAGACAAAAAACAAAACAAAACAAAACAAAACAAAACAAAAAAAACCAAAACAAAAAACAAAAAACAAAAACAAAAACAAAAACAAAAAAAAACCAAAAAAACCTACATGGTTTCAAAGAGCCCAGAGAACTTTAATTTCTAGAATGGCCAAGTAAGAAGCAGATGCAGGTTTTTAAGTTTCCCTTTAGAGTGTAACTACTCTCAGCAGGATTCCAATCCAATGTGGACTTTTTCCAGCCTTTACAAAACATGTTCAAATGCCCAGAGCTGACATTGAGCTGTTACATACCCATAGGACTGTACCTTGGTGGATTCATGAGCTCTAAAAATAACTTTTATTCCCACTGGTGTTCCTCTATTGTTCTAATCTGTATGGCTCCCCAGATCCCTTACTGCAGTACCTCACTCCTACAAAAACACTTAGAGGATTCCTTCCACACCCACAATTGCTCATTTGAACCATGCCCCGTTTGCACACTCATAGAGATCAGCTATTGGCTACTGTCTTGTAGTTACAACTAACTTCTAACTATATCAGTCATGCCACAAGAGTCAGAAAGTGTTAGCTTTGAGAACAAGAGCACCTAGGAAGTAGTTTTCTTTGTGAAAAACAAAGGAGGTGGGTCACAGTGTGGTTTCATCTGGCTGCCAGCATCTTCCCTGCAGACCATTGCTGTTAAGTAGAAACCTGGCACCCCAAAGGCTGAGCCCCAGCTTATCAGCTGCCTGCTCCTTTAAAATCATTCATAGGAATGATTTTAAAAATACGTTTCTCTGCTTCAAAACAAAAACACACAAATAAACAAAACCCCAACAAGTTGGAAAAATACAGGCCTAAATGAGTGCTAATCTTTCACCTTATTTTGAAAACTTGAAATCCAATTATAATTATAATTATAAAATAGCATGTATAGAACAATAGGAAATAAATTATACTGGAACTACTTCAAGCTGGACAGTGTTTCAATGCCTAACTATATAAACTTATTTAATCCACAGGATAACACTATGACCTGATTTAATCATTATTGCAATTGTTACAATATAAACAAGACTATAGTCAGATGTATTTATTTTTACCTTCATAATTTTCTTACACATATTTTGTTATAATTTATTCAAAACTAATATTCATGATTATTTAATGAAATGCAAGCCATGATATTGCCTTTCTTATGTACCCTAATTATGAATTTCAAAGTATACTTTATAGAACATTTTGCCTTTAACTTTTGGGTTCCTGCTAAAAACTTAGCCTCAGTAGCAGAAGTACATATGTACTATCTCTATGGCTTGTACCATTTGTCTCAATGTGGGTCTGGGGTAGTTACAACTGTTTTGACACTTTCTCAGCATCACGTGACTCTATCTGGTTAGCTGCAATAAAGTCCTGGTACAAAACTGAGCACAAAGATCTTCACTGTCGTTTTCATGTGGGTCTGTGGGAGAGGTGGCAGGTCCCCCAGCATCTGTTGACACTTCTGTCTCCCAAGGCTCCATCCGTGTGATTCTGGGCCCGAGAGGAGTGTCTGGCCAAGCCCAGCTTAGATGGTGCAGAGTGTCTGTCAGTGCATCCACAGGAGCTGTGAGAAGGCATCTCAAGCCTTAGGTTCTATCTGGGAAACAGAAACATGAGCACGCAGACTTCATGGAGGAATGAGGGATCTCTGGGGTTCCTGTTCTGGTAAAACGAGCACGTATCTGGAAAGATTTTGCTGATTCACTCAGCTTCACAGGGCTGGAATAGAGCTCGCTAGTGCCATTTCCAGAGCTGGGTGCCAGTGGAAGGGGCGGGAGGGTCCTTGAGCATGGCATGACGGCCCTCTCATGGTTGACAAGCCATGATGAATTCAAACAAGATATGTGGATTGACCACATGAGCTCTCGGCATTAATCATCCATCTCAGACTTCACTGCTTTTATCCTGCTCATCCCAAAGCAAAAATCAACTTGCCATAGTCCTGATTTTAACTTAAAACAAAACATCCTCCCCCATAAAAACTCCCAAATCCCCGCCTCATTCCATTATCTTTAAAGTGCTAGCCCATTCTGAGTTTTGAAAGCTTTCACTTGTTCAATAAATCTCAATAAAGACTCAAATGCCCAGAATTAAATAAAATTCTTATATATTTGTACTTGTATGTCTTTATTTCTCTCTGTTTTTGGTGGTGGAGCAGAATGAGAAGAGAACAAAGGAGATGGGTGATTCCATAGGAGTCAAATCCTCTTGCTCGTGAGGGTTCTTGTCAGGAATTTGAGACATGGCCCAGTGGCCCAGTGGGAGTGATGGGAATCTCGGGGTGGGGTCCTGGAAATCACATCACAGAGGACACAGGCAGTCCCACTTACTCCCTGAGTCTCTTCTGGAAATCCTGGAGACCATTTCTGGCAGGCACCTTTCTCTTCCCCCCTTGGTATGATGGGATTGAGGAGGCCGGAAACACACAATGACCCTGTCACACATTCCTGCTTTAATGTGCTAATATCCCATGTACCCCCACACTGAGGCACTAATAGCTCCTCTGACTCCTATACTCACAAACCGAAAGTTGTGTTACGCGCAGCATTTCCTGCAGCACCAATGCTATTGCGTTATAACTACTCTCTCTCTCTCTCTTATTGTGGTGCTGGCTTGACATTATTTCTGTACCGTAGACTATGAAACATGTGTATTTGTTTTGGTTTTTTCAGATGGACAGCTTTTATCCCTGCAACTTGGCTTTCGTTTCACAGAGTATTTATATTCTTCTTCTCTGAAGGCTATGAAATGATAAGCAACTCACCACACAGTTGTCTCATTTGTAAGAGAAATCTAGATTAATAAAAGACTATGCACAAAGATCCTTTTACCCTTTATTGTTTCTTTCCATGTCCCTTAAAATTCTCCTGATTTATTGATTTGCTCTCTTATACTGGTTTGCTAATACTGGTCTCTTCTCCTTTATTTAATTTTTTAAAAATTATTGTGTGTGCATGCATGAGTGTGTATGTGTGTGCACGCATGTGTGAGTGTGTATGTGTGTATGCATGGGTGAGCATGTGTGTGTGCATGAGTGTGTATGTGAATGTATGCATGAGTGAGCATGTGTGTGTATTCATGAGTGTGTATGTGTGTATATGCATGAGTGCATATGTGTGTGCATGCATGAGTGTGCATGTGTGTATGTATGCATGAGTGTGTATGTGTGTGTGCACATGTGTGAGTACATGTGAGCACAACAGCATACATGCACACATGCATGCCACTGCATGCACATAGAGGTCAGAGGGCAGTGTGCAGAGTTAGATCTTTCCCTCACCATGGGGATTCTGGGGGGGAGAATTCAGGTCATTAGGCAAGTGCTTACTCACCAAGCCATCTCCCCAGCTTTCTGTCATTCTTGTTATTATATTTATGGGCTCAAATTTATATTCTTTCTCCACCCCCCAGCTCCTCCCAGATCCTACCCACCAACTTCATACTATCTCCTCTCACTCTCTTTCATTCTCTGTGAAAACAACAACATGCAAGAAACCAAACACACACAAAAAATTAAAGTGAAAAAACCCAAACAAAACAATAACAACAACAAAAGTACACAAAGAATATTGAGTTTGCTTTTGTGTTGGCCAATCCTGATGATGAAGCCTGCCATGAAGCATGGCTGAAACACTAAGAGCCACTCCAATGGAGGAAACTGGCTTCTCCTTTTCCAGCAGGTATCAACTGCGAACAGTTTCTTGGGTAGGGTGGGACTTTGTGCCCAGACCCCTCTCTGTGGTGGGGATGGAGTTTGGTCTTCAATCTTTACTCTCTCTCTCTCTCCATACACACACACACACACACACACACACACACACACACACATATATATGTTCTTTGAGACATGGTTTCTCTGTGTAGTCTTGGCTGTCCGGGAACTCACTTTGTATAGACCAGGCTGGTCTTGAACTCAGACAACTCATCTATCTGCCTCTGCCTCCTCAGAACTGGGATTAAAGGTGTGCACCACCATCACCTAGATCAGCTTTTTATCAAAATTAATTAAACTTCACAAATGTCACCTATTTCAACTGCCATTGATTTTAACTTGTACAATCTGAAAAAAAAAACAAACAAATTGAACTATAAATATAAATATTGATGGTAAGTATAAAAATAATTAGGGAAAGAATTAAAATTTTCCTTGAGTAATGATGACTTTTAAGGTAATAGTAGTCCCCATAAAAGCTTCGAAACCCCATTTGTAAAACTGAGAGGAAAAGTACCTTGACCTACATTTCACAAGAGGATTCAATCATGGTAAATCAATTACTCATGCAAGTAATGAAATTCAGCTCTAATTCTGACCAAAGCATTTCAGAAGGTAACGAAGTTAGTCTGGGTTGTAATGGCTTAACAGAGTGCTCATAGGTCACCCATAGGGTTTATTTTTCTTCATTTGTATGGAAGAGTCTACTTCATTTGTTCTCAACCACATCAATGCTCTGTCTTGGAAAAGCAAGCAGATGAAAACACAAGGTTGGCCCTTGCCTGTGGTGCCCAGCAGAGCCTATCCCCCATTTGGATAGACAGCAGATACCACCTGGGTAGGGACAGACTGGAATGGTGCCTGGTAACAAAAGGCAGGCAAAACTTGTCTTGAAGAGTCAGGAGGTTCTTAGACAAGAGAAAAGTAACAAGTTTTTATTTTCATCATAATTTTTAGGGCAGCATGCACCTTTTGAAGTGAGGTTTTAACCCATTTTTTTTTTTTTTTCGTGTGAGGTTTCTTTAGTGACTGTTTAGAGTAAAATGTCAGATTTGATTTTCACCTTTCAGTGAAAATTCAGGAAGGGGCTGGGGGTGCACTGGAATCATAAGATAATAGTTGATGAAAGTACTAAGAAGCTTTGCATTTGCATTTACATTTGCATCACGTAAATGCTTGCATTAACCACCAAGAAGGCAGGACCTCAGTGCCACAGCCTGGGCTGACTAATTTTAGGAAGGGGCAGACAGTAAACCTGTATTCCCTTTCCTGGGATCTCTGTCTGATCTCTCTAGCATCAAGAGATGGTGAACCCACTTAAAAGTTTGTCTTGTGATGTTGAGAAGAAACTCCTACATTTTCATGGATTGCTGATGCTTCGAATTGAACCACTCAAAAGCTGTGAGAGGTGATACCGGGAACAAAAGACCTAGCAAGCATGTCCAAGGAAGACCTTCCTTAAAGGATCACTTCCCTTGGATTTGGTGAGGAACCTGTGAATGACATAGGCACCCAAGGAAAGACCCCCAGGGGTGATCTCCAACATCCAGGGTCGTTTACTCTTCCTGGCTACAGCCACCACCTGGTTCCCTGTCCCTTTCTTGCTCTGGTAGGCCAAGGTCAGGCTCTGGCATAGGCGTAGCAGGGGAGGAGACAAGTCTGGGTCCCTTGCCTCAGCTATTCCCTGGGTGTCCTGGTCCTGTCTAGGACAGCAGCTCCTGAAGGCACTGCAGCTGTGCTTCCCAAAGAACTAGCCAGCTTCTTCTTTGCTGTCCCTTCAGGCCCCTGGTGGTGGTGGCTTCCTACTGTGCCTCATACTGTGACGCCAGCCTCTCCCATTACTTTCTCTCCAACCCGTCCACTGCTGTAAAAATAGCCCCTGGTTTAAACTCATTGCAAACTCCTTGTAAGTGGGATTCTTTCCTGCAGAATTCTGGATATTATAATGAATCAAAGTTATCTCAAATCTGATAGAAGCTACAATGAATCAAAAATTTGAGTTGCACTAACATAGATCCAAACTGCCTCTATGTATAGGAGAGCAAGCCACTTTTTATTTATTCATAAAATATGAAAATATTAGGCTACAGAAATTCTAGGTATAAAAGACCTGAAGAAATGAATCAGAACCAAGAAGGATTAATGATATCAATCATGTACTTTCATAATCACCCCACCACCTGCTGCTAATGACACACTCCAAACAGGTTTTGAGAAGTCAGTCACGAGAACAGTGTGGAATGAGGAATTACAATTTAAGTAGGTCAAAGCAGAGTTCAGAACACAGCTCATGTAGTACTCATGGAGTCTACTTTTTAATAAAAATAAATGATACGCTCCTTGTGTATTGCAAGTCTCACTGCATATTAAGGAAGCACTGGGACTCAGCTGGATCCTAAGTTAGGTATAAAATGTTGATGTTATCACCACGTATGAAGAACCTTCGGTGTGTCCCCAACACTACATGATCTACACAAAATCACTGTTGACAGAGTAGTATGCTTCTAAAGTGAACTCTCATGGGTCAGCACCTGGGAAACTGAGCAAGGAGGATGGATGAGTTGAAGGCCAGCTGGGTTCCATTGTGAGATACTGTCTCAGAAACACAACAAACAGGAAAATCGAACAAACAACAACAATGACAAAAATGGATAAAATATAATTTTGGAAAATGTAAATAAGTTTCTATAGCTTTGATTCTTAGTTTTGACATTTTACCTTTTGTTCTTTTTGTACATGGTGGGCTAGGATCCAAACTGATTATTTATTATAGTTTTTTGAATTGGAATTAAACTTAGTTGAGGTGGATTAAGAACGGAGAGAAAGAAAGTGGAAGGCTGTGAACGGACACTGTTGTCAAATACTGTGACAACTGACAGAGTCGCTGAGATGGCTGGGAGGTCAGATGAAAAGGATGTGAACACAAGAGAACAACTGTGCAGCAGCCATTAGACCCTATTTCTGCACAGACTTAGAAATTGTTGCTTTAAAAACAGTTTTTTTATTTTTAAACCATGTCCATTTTTCCTTTTTTTGGGGGGGGAGGGGGGTTAGAGGAAGAACAGTTAGAACGGCATTTCCAGGAATGCCGTAAAATAAGGGAACGACCGCCATCATTTCTTCCTGTTCAATGCTCTCTCCTTCCTGTTCCCAGGGCAACACTGCTCCCGCCAACTACTGTCATGTTCATTTGCTTCCTTGATGAGAAGAGAGATTCAGGGTTTGCACTGACAGGGGTCCTGTGAGGTAGGTTCTGACTACACATATCCAGTGTAGAGAAGCAATGCTTAACCTGGCCACTGTACTAATTACTGGGATCCATGTCCACAGTCACACAGGAGCTCAGATCAAATAATTCCCTCATACTGCTGTAAGTTTGCTTCCTACTATTCTAAGCATTGCAATGACTTCTTTTCTGCTCTTGCTTCCCATCCTCTGGCAAGGTAAGAATTCAAATTGGGAAGGTAGAATTTCACTGGCTTGTTAGTCGCATAAGATGTTTTCTACAAACGAAATCAGTCACTAACAAGTCCTATGGAATGGTTCAGAATTTGAGCAAAGAGTCTTTGCAAGAGGGGATGGATTGTTCAAACTGTCCCTGTTATTTTTGAAATCAGCAAGAGAAAGAAATGTTGCTACCACTCCCCTTTGGAGCCACTTTCCAATCCCTAGAGAGCGGTGGGCTGACAGCACTGCCCCCTAGCGTTCTCTTATGTTGTTGCAATGTGAGTAAAGATTTAAACCTGTTTCCAACACAAAACAGTTCTTATTTGACAGTGAATATTATCTTCTTGTGAGCTAGTTAGACATATATCATATTTGTGGTATGGATAAAAGTTTAAGTAATGTTAGCCAGCATGAATTTTTTAAATTGGCAACTTAAAACAGAGGGGAAAGTCTAGATGACACTAAGTAATTTCCTACTTAATGAACTGCACCTAGCGTTAGACATGACATATTAAAAGTCAAGTCTAAGTGATCTTAATTCTGTGGTCTCAAAGTGTAGGTTTTCTTCTGAGGCAGGAGGATTGCCATGTGTCACAGGCCAGCCTGGAAAATAGAGACACTGATCCAAGAAACCAAAAATACAATACAATGTCAGTGTTTCCTAAAGTTCGGATTTTCTGCGTCTAAACGCTTAGACTTTGCTGCCTGGTGTCACCTTGCAAGTTTCTCTGTCTAACGCATTTCCTGCACGTTGCAGGTAGAGGTCACTAGTGCTGTCCAATAGGAACATATGCGAGGCACAAATATGACTTGAAATTGTAACGAGTACTTTAAAATTAGCCTTCATTGTATATACTTATTTTCCTAATATTATATGAGTAAATAATCAAAATAGAAGCTACTGGAATACGTCTTTTACTGTCTCAAGTTTTTACCATGTAGCATCCTGTCTAGTGTGGGCAGCCATTGCGGTGGGAATTGATTAGGTAGTGAAGACCAAGGGATATCGGTTAATTACTTTTGGAAAGCACACCCGTCAATGGTGCTGTATTCCTCTGTTTTGAAGCAGGCATCTTTATAGCCTTTTTTGTGACAATGCCGTCATTGACTATAAGGATCTACATTATATATACTGTTAAAGTTCTCAGCCTGATGACATAACCCGACACTACGCCTTCATTTGTGAGATGGGTCGGTCACTCTCACAGACAGAAACATCACACCAACTTCCTTTGTCACTGGAAATAGTCTGCCTGAAGGCAGATTACGTGTTTGATTCCCTCCATTTGCTGGTTTGAATGTAATTTCTGTCTCTTGGCCCCATTCCACGCACAGTGATAGAGTTTTATTGTTACAGCATCATTAGAGATGTACAGACTTTAAGAAGGTGTTGGGCTTTGATCCATTGTTTGTTGTTGTTCAACCTGTCCCATTTCTTGTCCCTGAGTGCTCAGCATCAGGTAGCCTGTGACAGCTGCCCCAGGCTCCTTCCTATTCCTTCTCTTAGACCTGGAGTTCATCATTCTTCAAGGAGCCCACGTCAAGCCTGATAGTGAACACACTGGGCACACCACGGTCTCACGATGACAGCGTAAGCACACCTTCTGCATCTTTCCGAGGACAGAAAAATAGGAAACGCTCATTTAATAAAACAACCTTCACGAATTCATGATACTTCTTATTCAATCTCAAGTGGAGGACCGTTTTCTTCTTTAATTGTATTCATTTTTCTTTTGTCAAATTTCAGTTTTTTCTGATGATGACTATGTTTACTCACTAACTTGATCCATCAGGTGCGCACGGACAACACCTCAAGAACAACCCCTGAGACAACCTGACAGGGACAATGATAACAGTCAGCTCACAGTTCCTCACAGTTCCTTGCACTTGTGTTTGGCCTAAGGATAACTCTCCGCTTGGGAGATGCGTGAGACCTGAGGTTTGAAGTCACCTTGCATCCTCCTCTTAGTCTTGCTGCGCCACCTACTGGACAGACAGACAGGCTCAGCTGTCTCATTTTACTGTTGATGTTTACAGATTGCTTCAGGTTTAATTTTCCTTCATGATGATGTGAAGTTTTATGAGACTCTAAAGTCAAATTTACAAGATGAATCAAGTACTCACCTCTCTCTTCTTTACTCTGTCCCCTTCCTCTGAATGGAGGTGCAGTTTTAGTTTTAAATGTTGTGACATCTTTCCATTAACATGAATATATTGCTATATAACATGAATTTCTATCTGTATGTTTCATTCTCTTTCATTAGATTAATAATAGCATATTTTACAGACTCCTGCCTACCTAGAAAAGTGAATATATATTATTACTATTTCAGGCAGAGAAAAGTATACCACCTTACTACTAACGTGGCAGATTTGACTTTATAATTGGCAATCTGAAAATGATTGTTTTGAAAAGAGGTGAAGTCATATGCAACAGTTTTAAATATATCACTGTCACACTGTACAGAGGCAAGATGGCTGTCCCCACAGATCCACAGCTTTTATGTGCACCCACCACTGGCCTTTCACTATGTGAGAGACGCCACACCACAGAGGGTTCTGAGACCTACGGCTCTCTTGTCTCTTACTAAGACACGATTTACAAGCACGGTTGTCTCCCTTTATCTATGATCCATTTTTCTGTTGTTCAGTTACCCACAGTCAAACACAGACCAAAAACATTGAATGGAAAATTCCCAAAAGAAACTTCCTAAGTTTAAAATTAGGTATTATTCTAAGTACTATAATTGAAAACAACCCCTTGCAATGTCTGGCTCCATCCAATCAGGGACATGAATCATCCTTTATTATAGGCTATAGGTTATTTATGCCATATGATCTATTTGCCTCAAGTCAGAAGAGAAAGAAGGAGGAGAGAAGAATAAACATGAATGTATTGTTGCATTCTGGTTTGTTATTAATCTGTTACTATTTTAGGTTCACGGACACAACTTTATCATAGGCATGTCTACAGGAAGAAAGCAATAGACTTCGGTGCTGCCCATGGGTCCAGCCTTGGAATGTAGCCACATGGTTAAGGGATCCTCCTCTACAACCTTATTCTCAGATGTCTCCTGGCTTCTTTCTTCTTCCTCCACATATACCTAGCTTTTCTCTTTGTTTCTTTGCCATAAACCGTCTTGCTGCTCAGTTTGGGCTCTATCTCCAGCAGTTACTCCTCAACACGGATGGGAATTGGCTACAACAGATGTGTATTAAGGGCTCCATTTAAGTCTGTTGAGCTCGGGCTGCTCCAGCCCACTTGGGTTCTCCATGCCCACTCATACACTGGAGCCAGAGAGACCTCAGGTTTCAGACGCTCCTTCCAGACTGACTCTCCAAGCCTTGTGCTGACGGCTTTTGATGACTTTAATTTCTCTGTCTTTTGGTGGTAACAGGGGCCCCTTGGCCTTCTTTCTGCCTTCTGTAACACATTCTGAAAACCATTCATGCCTTAATATAATTAATAATTTGTACAAACCATACATATAAAAAAATGGTTCCCAGGGATGTAATTTATCACCCTGTTTATCACAGAGGTGGCCGAGGGGTTTTGTTTTTGCTGTTCTAGTTGCCCTGCTTCCATGGAGTGGTTTGGTAAAGTAAGAATTCTCATCAAATCGGCACTATTTTTTCAGATGAAGTAGCCAAACCCACAGTCATTTTGTCATTGTCCTCTGCATGCCTGTTCCGCTCTACTGCGTTTTCTGAGGCACTTTCGAAGCCGTCCCAGTTATAGTGGTTGACAGCCTATTAAACCATTGAAGGAATGTAAGAATTGAGGTCATCAAAACTCAGTTCTTGCTATGGTGTTAATATTTCAGAATACATTGTTAACATATTTGTTATATATTATAATATAACTTTCTTCTTTTGCTTCTTAAATATGTCAGGACACACAACGGCAAAGCGCAGTTATGGGAACAGTGTGCCATTCCCCAAGATCCTCCTCCCCGATCTTCCCTCCCTAGTACTGAATGTACCTTGTCTTTTTCTCATAGATGTTATGTTATCTAGTCCTCGCACTAGTTAAGGTCAGCAAATGAAAGAAAAAGCAGTAAGAAAATGAGATCTCCAAGCATTGGAAAAGGTGTGAGTAGAAAGAATAAAGTCTTTGTTTTAAAATTTCTGTCACACTATATAATAAGCAGACTGTGAATGCCTTTTCTGTTTCTTCTCAATGCTATCAAATAAACAACCAAGAAATTCTCCTGGGTACAAACAACATCCAGAGCCTCCCACATGACAGACAAGAACTTTACCACTGAGCTACATCCCCAAACCTGAAGCATATCTTTAAAGTAATATTGTTAGATCAGAGCCTGAAGAAATAGGACAGTTTTAATTTTGGTGTGTGTGTGTGTGTGTGTGTGTGTGTGTGTGTGTGTGTGTGTGTGTACGTATGCATGCATATGTGTGTGTATGTGTGTGGTGTGTTGGAGGTGGAGTGGGAGCCAACAGTTAACTGTGAATTTTGGGTGTACAACTCATACTGTGCTGTTTTCCTATTTTAATGGAGCATGGCTGGGTTTCACAGGCCGTATTCTTCCCACACCATTTCCCCACTTGGACTTACTGTTCTTAGAGTCTTTGTCATTCAACAGGAGTTCTCTGAAGTAGACACAGGGGTCTTCAAATTATATTCAGTGGATCCCAGAACAGATGTAACCTGTCAGAAACAGAGTTCATACTTTAGTCTGCTGGTCACATGTAAATACAACATGAGAGGTTGATGACGTTCCGAGAATTGAGGTTGAGGAGCCCCATGACTCCTTTCTACATAATTACCTTGCATACTTTGAACCATTTTTTGAAATCATGTCCTTTTACCATAAGTCTGAAAGTGAACTCAACCCCCACCTCAAACTTTTCCCTTATAAGTTTGCTTATTTTGAAAACCCTGTTTTCCCATTCCACCCCAGATTTCATTTCATATATTTACTTAAGTATTTATTGGACAAATATGTGTTTAGTTCATATGTGTCACAGTACTGGGCACCCTGGGGTGGGGTAGTGAGTGTCATCTAGTCCTCAAGAGTTTTAAATTCAGCGGGCTGCTGTCTGTGTTCTCTGTTATTCCTACCTCACCTTGCAGGTGCACATGTATCTTTAGTTTCTTTGTATCCATCCCTATGTACTTGCTGTGGCAGACAGCCTCATCCTCAGGCATGGCCCGCAGCAAGTGGCACCCCGTGGTCTGAGTTCAGAGCCTCTGAAGTTCAGTCCCCCACTGTGTGCCCTACACTGCTGCTTCACAATCCTGGCTCGGTATCAAGAGCCATTAGTAGTGTAGGGGGAGGCCTATGTGTTTTTGTCACAGATGCCCAGGAACCTGCCTGTGGAACACTCACGTGGCTTTCTGATGTGCAGTCAGGTTGTGGAAATCATTTCCCTCTCTTTAGTTCTTCCTAGCTCTATGGACCCATGACTGCCAGTAGTCAGACATCACACACTTCTGAGCTTTGCCTCCACTTAGCCTGCTAGAATATCCCTGTTGATGTTATCCCTGAGGTCTCATTCCTGTTTGCCTTTCCCAAGGACCAAGATCTGCCTATTGATTCAATTGCCCAACTTTGGCACCTTCTTCGCCCCAACCCGTAGTCTCTGGGCTTCCAGCAGCCTTATTCTTCTGTGAACAATGGAGGAAGAGAACTTAAAAACTCAGTAGTAGCATCTTTTGTTATTTTATTTCTGGTCATACTTGCCTTTGCATATTCTCTGGGAGTGATTCTTTGTCAATGATTCTCTGCACATTCATTGGGCCTAGAGAGTATACGTAGTCTGCTGTCTTTCCCAGTATAGCAGAATACGTGCATAAGAGATCTCTAGCACTCTCTTGTTGAGTATGTTACCTTCTTCTGCTACAAGTTCGGGAGTGGTGGCTGAATTTTATATTGCAATCTTAGTTTTCTTCTTCTTTCAACTCTTCTTTCTACTCAGCCATAAAAGCATCTCAAATTGGACTCGTGGTTAAGTTGGATCCAGTGATGATGTGGAGTAATCTTCTCACTTTATTTAGAGTCGTCTGTATAGACACCTAATCCCATCACCCACCTCCCTGTTGTTACATGATGCTACACATTATAACTCTGGATTGTATCATCCCTAATCACCATTTTATAGAGGACACAGAGGCACAAAAATTCAGTTAACTTCTTTCTAACTCAGAGCTAGAGAATGTCAGAGCTAGTGACTAGGCAGTAGCTGGACCCAGGATTCATCAACCCATCTATTCATCATTCTCTCTCTCCCTCCCTGTCTCTCTCTCCCTCTCTATTTATCTAATCTGTCATATCTATATATCTATCATCTATCATTTATCATCTATATATCTACTCTATCATCTATCTATCTATCAACTATCAATTCATCCATATATCACCTATTTATTTAGTGTTTGTCTATGTATCTATCTATCTATCCATCTATGTATCTGTCTGTCTATCTATCTATCTATCTATCTATCTATCTATCTATCTATCTATCTATCCATCCATCCATCCTCTATTTATTTAGTGTTTGTGTGTCCCAGAGTATCCAGAGTATGTGTGTGGAGGTCAGAGCATAGCTTTTGAGCTGGTTCTCTATTTTCACCAGGGGGTCCCAGGGATTGAAGTGAGGTCACCACGCTTGACAGCAACTGCCCTTACTGACTGAGCCATCTCACCAGCTTAACTCCCACTCACATATATGCTTTCTCCTGAGATGGTTTGGTGAGTCTTCCTCTATAATTTCCCTTCAAATCACAATCCTTCTGGAAATTTCTCTTGAACAGGCTCATATGATATTAATAACATTGGAGCACGTTTCAGTGAGCAGAGCACATCTGCCAATGCGTGCGGGTCATTCTCCGAGTAAGAGACATTCTATTATGATCCATTCTACTTCACAGATGAAAAAACAATAACCTGGCACTGAGTAGCTGAAGTAGCTTCTTCAAGAAACACCATTAATAAGTAGCACAAGTAGGGACATTAGCCACAGAGAGGGGTTGCTGGGACTTGAATGTCTGCTGTAGTAGAGTTTGCATAGTTTTTGGGTGTGAGCATCAAACAGAGTTTCCATCCCATGACCTGATAGATCTGGGCTTGGGGAATGGCTCTTGCCCTTTGGCACAGACCTCTTTTATAACTGCTGTTTTCCTCCCATGGTCAGAGTCAAGTTTTGTGCAATTACTGTATTATAACAGGACCCCACACACAAGCCTGCAGTGACATCTGGTGGTACAGGTTCTAACCTGTTGCTCAAGGTGCTTTAAAATTTGGGTTCCAGTGCAGAAGAGGAGGCAGAGGAGGTTACGGAGGAGCAGAACGGAGGAGAGTCTCCGTGGTGTGTCAGCTCTTCTCCATTCATGAGCTCATGGCAGCTGTGGCTGCCCAAGTAATGAAGAGGGAAAAGGTTCATGAGCCTCCCAGCCCTGGAACTGAGGTGCTGTGGGCAGTTAATGGATTTTGGGGGAAGAAGTTTGTTTTCTCTAAGGGTGTGGCTCCTGGTAGGTTTAACCATGTTTCTGTGGTTGGTGTGACATCCAAGAAAGAGTATATGGGCAGCATAAAATGGAATTAACAAGTTGCAGGGTTGGATCTGGGTCCAGTTAGGGATTGAATATGGTCAAAATACACTGTATGAAATTTTCAAATAATCAACAAAATGTTGCAATAAAAAAATACAAGTTCTCTCTCTTATTGCAATGGTGTTATTATTCTAATGTGAAATGACCCTCACACATTCACGTGCTTGTTGGTTCTGGGAATATGGTGCTATTTTGAGAGGTTAGGGACCCTTTGGGATTTGAGGTTGAGATGAAGGAAGCAGGTCTCTTTGGTGGAAGGATACCCCTGTTTCTGGTTCAGTCTTCTCTCTGTCTTTTGTTCTTCTAGAGATAGGAAGAGGCAAGGAGTCCTGGGTAAACACTCCAGTCACCATGGGGCCTCCAGCTTTCATCCCTTCCTGCTCACACCCCCGCTGAGATGATAAACTATATCCCTCAAACTGGCAGCCAGCATCCTTTTCCCTTTAAGACGCCCTTCCTAGGCATTCTGCTACAGCCCTGAACATAAGCATCAGTTGCTCCTGTTCTTTCTCATGCACAACAACATCCAGCCACTGAATACCGCTCTGGAAGTGTGCCTCACAGTACCATTCCTGCTAGAGTACTGTGGTGATCTGAATGAAAATGGCCCACATAGGCTCACAGGAAATGGCACTATTGGGAGGTGTGGCCTTGCTGGAGTAGGTGTGGCTTTGTAGGGGGAAGCGAGTCACAGGAGGCAGGCTTTGGGATTTTAGAAGCTCAGGCCAGGTCCACTGTCATTTCCTCTTCCTGTTGCTTGTGGATCCAGATGTAGAACTCTCAGCTCCTTCTCAGCCACATGTCTGCCTGCATGCCCCCATACTTCCCACCATGATGATAATAGACTCAACCTCTGAACTATAAGCCAGGCCCTATTAAATATCTTCCTTTATAGGAGTTTGACGAAGATTAACATCGTACCCATTCTTCATCTCAAGAAGCTCCATTTATCTTCAGGCCTTGAACCACATGTAGTGCTATATATTTTCTTTTCTAGGTTCTCAAATGAGAGGCCATTTTTATTCCTCTAAATTTAGCTTCTTAGATCTTTATCAGTGACATGGAATTCATGTCCTTTTAACCCTTCCATCAGACCACGAGAGCTCTGAGGCCTAGAAATGTTCCCCGAGTTGCTCTTGTGTGTTTATTTTCTTTTATCCCATCTCCCCTGCCTCAGATTGGAGTGTAAGTTCTTGATATGTCTTCATTTGACTGTATATTAACCTATTGTCATTTTAGTAAAAGGGAGAATAACACTGTCAGGAACAGTAAAGGCCTCGTACCCCACTCTTCTACAGCCAGTGCAGGCCTGTGCTTGAGACAAAAACAGGGGCTATTCTCAGTTCATGTTATGGAAAGTCCACGAATTGCTTGAAATTGTAGCACCCTCCTCCCTTCCAGGAAATGACTGCTCTCTTTCCTCCAACCCTTCACTGACACTCTCTCCTTCCTGCTCCCAAGGAAACAAGCTGCTTCCAACTTGCATCATGTTCATTTGGTCTTTTGAGGAGAGCAAAGTCACAGGGAGAGTGCTGCTCTTGCTGGGGGACCTTCACCTGGGGGCCCTTATTGCTCTGTTTGTAGGAGGGGCAGTAAAAATGGAAACCATTGGCATCCTAACCTGCCACTGTCAGGTCAGCCTCTTCAGCTACGTGCCTCTGGAGAGATCACTTCCCTTTTCTATGAAATGTTTATGATAGCAACTTTGGCTCATGTACAAATATGGAGTAGTAACAGGGATAGGTCTGCAGTGAGGAATAAGTAGATCATGTGGGCTAAGACATTCAACACAACAGCCAGTACATTCTGGGCACTCTACACAAGAACAAACACAGGGTCACATCCACTCATCATGAGGATAAACGAGATCAATTGTGGGCTTTGGGGTGAGTTGGAGTTTAGGGCAGAGAACATGGTTCTTGCTCCCAGGTTAAAGGTACTGATCAGAGTGGTCACAGGGAGACTGAATGAAGACTGAGCAGCTTTTAAAGGCATCTGTGGCCCCAGAGTTCACATTTTCCTTCATTCATTTTATTAGTTCTTTTAAAAAGCATCTTATTTTTAACCTGTGTGCATACACACATGAGGGAGGCACACAAGTGCCTGTGCAGGCCAGAAGAGCGTGTTGGATCTCTTGGAAATGGAGTTACTACTGGTGGTCATGAGTCCCCTGACATAGGTCCTCTGCAAAAGCAGTACATGCTCCTAACTGCTGACCCAGTTTTCCAGACCCATCTTACTATTTGTAAAAATCCCCTTTCTTTCCTGTGATGTGTGAGACTAGAAACGTTTTCTCAACAGGAAAACTGTGGCTTATGTTTCACTTTGCTTTGAGCCAGGATGTGGTGACTTGTCTTAAGAATTTAGATGAAGTTAGGCCTCTGCGTTCAAACATGCCACATCTATAGATTCAGCCAAAATTGAATGTATGTGTGTTTCTTTATTCTTGTCTTTAATATAGAAACAATGCTGAGTTGCAGCTATTTACAGTCTCTGTGTTATATAAGTTGCCTAAGAGATGATGTGACAAATCATATACATATAAGCATATAAGTTAGATGTAAACACTATGTCATAAAATAAGGGAACGACCGCCATCATTTCTTCCTGTTCAATGCTCTCTCCTTCCTGTTCCCAGGGAGACAATACTCCTATCAACTACTGTTATGTTCAGTTGGTTCCTTGATGAGAAGAGAGATTCAGGGTTTGCGCTGCTGCTGTGGATATTTAGCTCGGGGGTCCTATGAGGTAGTGGGTTCTGATATGTTCTATACACATATCCAGTATATAGAAGCAATGCTTATATGGCTACTGTACTAATTACTTGGATCCCTGTCAACATTCACACAAGAGCGCAAGTCATATAAATAAGCCATTCCCTCATGCTGCTGTAAGATTGCTTTCTACTATTTTATGGGTTACAATGACTTCTTTTCTGTGGTTGCTTCCATCTGTTGGCAAGCTAAGAACTCACTTGCTTGTCAGTCATATAAGATGTTTTCTAAAAATAAAATCAGTCACTAACAAGTCCTGTGGAATAGTTTCCTCTCAAACCACTGGGGGTTGCTATAGAAACAACACAATTATCATGCCCAACTCTTGTGTAAAATACATACCAACTTGTCATCTATAAAAATCACATACCTATTTTTATTTTTCCAATTAAATTTAAACAAAAGCACTTATGTTCACAAAGAGTCCTATTTCAATTTTTGTTGTTGTGCTAAAATATCCCAATAAAAAGCAAATTGTGGAGAAAAGGTTTATTAGTTTCTAATGTCAGTTTATAGTCTATCTTTGATGGGTGGTCAAAGCAGGAAGTCTACCGGCTAGGCACCTCACATCCACAGTCAAGAGCAGAGAGAAATAGCTGCATGCAGTTCTAATTGTTTCCTTGCTTGCTTCCTCACAGCCAGTCTATACCCTTACACTGTTTAGGATCCTCAGCCTAGGGAATGGTACTGCCCACAATGGGCTGAGTTTTCTAATATCAACCAACAGCCAAAACAATATGCCATAGGCTTGACCACAGGCTAATCGGATCTATATTATGGAAGAGGAGGTGGGAAGAGTGTAAGAGCCAGAGGAGATGGAGGACACCAAGAAAACAAGGACCTCTGAATCAACTGAGCGAAGTTCATATGAACTCACAGATCCTGAAGCAGCAAGCATAGGGCCAGCAGGGGTCTGCAGCAGGCCCTCTGCATATATGTTATAGCTTTCAGTTTGCTATTTTTATGGGACCCAGTCTTAGAGTACATGAAACTTCAAACATATGATACACTTTACTATCTGTTAAAGGCATTGGATTGGTTTTCTTGGGTAGCTGACAGAAAAGTGCTCTGTGATGAGGAGAACAAGATAAAATCACCATGAAAACTTTGAAAACTCAGTTGAGGGACATCTGGTTTGTTTCCAGTTTCTAGCTATTACGAATAAGGCTGCTATAAACATAGATGAGGAAACATCCTTGTGATTTGGTGAGGATTCATTTGGATGAATACCCAGAAGTAGTATGGGTGGGTCTTGAGGTAGACTATTCCAAGTTTTCTAAGATATCGCCACACTGATTTCCATAGTGGTTATAAAGGTTTGCACTCCCACCAGCAATGGAGGAGTGTTCCCCTTTCTCCACAACCTTGCCAGCATGTGCTGTCATTTGAGTTTTTGATCTTAGCCATTCTGACAGGTGTGAGATGGAATCTCAGAGTCCTCTTGAGTTGCATTTCTCTGATATTAAGGATACTGAGCATAAAAAAAAGGATGCTGAGCACTTCTTCAAGTGTCCCTCTACCGAGGAATAGATAAAAAACTGTGGTATATCTACACAATGGAAAGCTACTCAGCCACCAGAAACAACGAAATCATGCAATTTTCAGCCAAATGGATGGAACTAGAGAAGCTCATCCTGAGTGTGCTAACCCAGACTCAGAAGGATGCATATGGCATCTATTCACTTATAATCAGATTTTAGCCATATAGTACAGGATAACTATACTACAACCAATGCACCAAAGGAAACAAGAACATAGACTTTGTTACCTGTCAATGAGACACTTTGCCTGAGTGCTGCTGCCTTGTAGGCCCCCAGTGTATGAGGAGGCTCTTGACCCTCATATGACTGCTGAACTGGGGCAGGGAACTGATATGTAGGGACACTTCACTCTGTAGGAGTGGGTTGGAAGGGATAGGGGGTAGAGGGTGAGAGGGTGGGCCTGGGAGGGGTAGAAAGAGAGCACTGTGATTGAGATGTAACTTGAAGTAATAAATAAACATTAAAAATCTGCCAAAAATTGAAAGGTAATACTTTATATATTGTCAAAAAACTAAATTTGCTCCAAGAAAAATATTACCTGACCCCCCCCCCAAAAAAAAAGGTAATTGTCCCAGAGTTAGGATTAGGGCAGGGCTCTGTTCTTATCTTTCCAGGAGATTTAAAGCATCCATTCAAGGAATCCAGGGACAACTGGACAACAGAAACCTCAGCAGAAAACAGATCAGACACCAAAGAAGATGAGTGGCCCAGATGATCCAGCCTTGCAGACTTCTTCAATAGCAATTTCCTCAAAAGTCTACAACCACAACAACTCAAAATCGCTAAGATCGGTCAGCTCCACAGACTGCTCCAGCCAGAACTTCAGTAAAGCTCTGAAGATCAGCTTCTGTCTATGAACTTCGTAGGACATCTAAATAGCTGAGCACAAAGGGACTGAACATCAAATGATTCTATTAAAATTTTTAACCATTTTTCCATTCTTATTTGGGCCCCAAACAGGTTTACTACATCCCAAATCAGCAGGAAGTCATTTTAAGAGAACAATGTCCCATCCCCAGAAGGTGGGTAGGGTGTTCCCCCCCCCCTTTGGTTATTTGATGCATAATAGAAAAATTTGTTATTTAGGGGAAAAGACTACAAGCTGTTAAATGGTCTTGTTAAATGGGTTTTGGAGGTTAGACCCAGGGACTTCTCTCTTTTTCTTTTCTGTATCCTTCTTTCTCTCCTATGTAGGAGTGAACAGACTTGAGAAAAATGGGACATAGACATAGTATAGGAAAGATCAAGAAAAAAGGACAGATTATTGAATATTGCCTTATACCTTTGTATACTGATACAAAATTAATATTATATTTGGCTAAATTGGTACTGATCATTGTATATTAATGCAAAATTAAGATTGTATTGATCTTTGTATATTGATACAAAATTAAGATTATATTTGGCCACAATGGTATTGGCCCTTGTATATTGGTGTAAAATTAAGATTGTATTGGGCTACATCAGTATTGATCTTTGTATATTGATACAAAATTAAGATTATATTTGGCCACATTGGTATTGATCTTTGTATATTGATACAAAATTAAGGGTAACGCTTCTTAAAGGTATTGTTCCTAATAATGCTTAAAAATGAAATGTCAAGTTTTGTCCTCTTGCTACCAACCATCATAAACTGTTTAGGATAATTAAGAAATGCAAACTAATAGTCATGCAAACGTGTCATTTTGTTAGTTACTATGACAGTCTATCACAGTTATTTTCTAAGCTACTCAGAAATCAAGTTGCTAAGAGACAAGCAATATTTGCTTATCTAAATATAAGAGATAGATAGGGCATCTTCAAAAACCTCAAGAGATCTGCAGAATATGGCATTCAAAGATGTTTTCTTAACTTAAGATTTTTTGATATCGAGACATGTCAACTCCTGACAGCACCCCCTATTCTACTCCAAGTAGAAGATGAGCATCAAAGAATCTCCAGTGGGAGATGATTGAATTGGTGGTAAGCCTTTCTCTTGACAAGAAAAACCCCTTGCTTCAACTGTAGACAGACTGCTGTACAAAAAGGACTAAACTTGGAAGCAGGTAAGTCGACAGCCTAGCTCTGCCAAGACAGGGTAGGTAAGTCCTTCATAATTCCTGCTCTACAATCAATGTCTGTCAGAGAAACGGAGCCAAACGGCTGAAGATTGATGCTGTAATGTATGGAGAGAAAATGGGAACTGTCCAGGCAGCCACTGGTATGTCATTTCTTAGTTTTGGAAGCTGCAGGCCCTGCACTTCCTATATAATCAGATATATTTATCCCTCTCAGGTCTCTGAGGTGGTTGAAGAATAGATAGCTAAAATCTCATAGATAAATTTTGAGTTGTTTAGGAATCAAGAGGGTGTTCTGGATATAAGAAGATATTTTTAAAATTGTGAGGCAAGTTAGTATGAAGACTGAGTTAGATTTAGAACTTTAAACTCATGGAGATGTTTAGATAGTAGAATGTTAAAGTCAGGTGCCAAATACATATGGACTGGACATTGGGAATGTATGCTAAGCCATATAACTCACATAATTGTGGTCTATTTCTGTTGTTTTGTATTGTATTTATAGTTATAAGAAAAAGAACCATTATTTGGACTGAAAGGGAGAGCTGTTGGGGGGAAAAAGAAATACCTTGAACTAAAACAAAAAGGGTAGAGGATGGGGGGTAGAGGGGGAGGAGGGTGGAAGGGTGGGACTGGAGGGGGGAATAGGGAGGGGATTGTGATTGAGATGTAACTTGAAGAAATAAAAAATAAATTATTAAAGAAAAAGAAAAAACATCTGCCAAAAACTTTGAAAACTCCTCTCCTCAAGTAATGAACATATTTCTTTTCTTTTTTTCCTTCATGCAGATTTTAACTTCATGGAGAAACAGGAGACACCAGATGGAATTCCTAGCACATTTCAAAGAACACTGTACAGAGTGAACAAAGCACAGGAAAGTCTTTACAAGTTATCAATCAGTGGCTTTATCTCAAGGTAAATATTATTTGAAGATAATGTTAACAAAAATACTTATAACTGTTATGTGAACAGTTTTCTGTAACCAAATTGATAAACAGCATGTTTTTAGAGCTCTAAGCTGGCGAGAGGAACTGATACCTGCTCATGTTATAATGTATCTCTCTTCTGAAAGTAACATAGTGGCTTTCAGTGCAAGAAACACTGTGGTTGTCAATACTGCACACTCGGCTATGCTGCAGAAATTTGGGAAACCTGTTCCTCTTTTTGTTTGTGGTGCTTGGCCCATATCTAAAAATCATTATGTTTCTATCTTTTGAGATTAATATAATTACATTATTTCTCCTCCCAGTTCCTCCTTCCGATGCCTCCCATATACCCCTTGCTTTCTTCCCAACCCATAGTCTTCTTCATTAATTATTGTCACACACACACACATTATGCATATTTTCCTCAATACATAACTATAGCAGGCTCAGCCTGTATAATGTAACCTGTACTCGTGTTTTCAGGAATGAAAGTTGGTGTTGAATAACCAACTGTTGTGCTCTTCCCTAGGGAAACTATTTCTCCCACTCTCATAGCATTTCTTAGTTCTTGTAGTTCTTAGCGGAGGGTTGAGGCCTCCTAGCTTTTCCCCATCCACTCTGGCATATAGACTGCTGTAATCTTTGTTCAGCTCATGTTTAATCAGACATACTGGTGAAACTTCATGGATGTAGTTTGTGACATTCCTAGGAGAAACAATCTCATATCAAACTCCCAGATCCTCAGGCTCTTAGAATCTTTCTGTCACCTCTGCTGAAATGATGCCTGAGCCTCAGGTGCAGGAGTAAATTGTATCTGTATCATCGGTTAGCCCATTCTTTAGGGCCACTTCTACTCCTGAGCAATAGCAAAAATGGAGTTAATTAATACACAACCCTTCTAATGGGCCTGATCTGGTTATTGTTCTATTTGACCCTCACCCATTTGTGGGAGAGCAGACACCCTAGAAACATTTTGCTCAGCTCGGTAGTGGTGATTGGTTCCCCCTCCATGCATAAGGAGGTATCATGTGCCTGCCTGGGCATTCTAAGAATGCAAAAGCTGATGTGTGCTTTGATTTTTGGTGTATCACACCTTGCCTTTAATCAGCAGCACAGAACACCAGTCCCAGACTGTCTCCAGAATCTCCCTTGGAACTGCTTGCTATTTACCAAGTATTGCAAGCTCTTGACAGAAATAGTGAAGGGCCTGTGCTCAGTGCATTCCCAACTTCGACCCTTTTACAGATTAAAAGCTCTCAACTCTTGTCCTAAAATATATTTTTAGCAACACACACAGAATAATGGTTGTGTCAGTCAGAGGATGTGTGTTCTGTGACCTCCAGAGGATACAGCCTCTGATGACTTCAGTTTTGTCACCTGTAATCAGTTTGTAGTGAAGATCAAGAACCCTCTTTTGAAGTGGGCCTGAGTCAAGTTTGTTCTAAACAGAACAGAGTTCAATGACCTCTTAGCAGCCCCTGCATCTAGGCAAGGTACCCATGGCTTTGGCTCCCCAAGTCCCAGATTAATGCAGAAAGTCTGCCAGCTGTATGTAGTGGCCACACACTTCCAGTGAAGTCAGCAGCTAGCTTTCCTTGAGTTGGACTTGGTTATTAGAAACTCCTTGTGACATCTGACTTTATATTTTTGTTATAATGTAATAAACCAAGTGTCATAAAATTATGATATGGAAAAAAGTTCTTGCCAAACCCTGGTATCAGGAAAATCTTTGCTTCACTGCAGAGTGTTACTCTTTCAGGGTAAATATGAATGACAGAGTATATAGTTTTCCTTCAACTTTCAGGAAAACTAACTTAATGCCATTAATTATATTCATTGACACGAAATTTGTCATACAATGGCATTAACTTTTAAAATGTTGATCTATCTGTCACCTCATCAAGGCAGGAATCCCATCAGCCATTTAAAATCTTTGATAGAACAATGTAGAATATATAAAAGTAAACAAATACTTTCGTATATTTGTCAATATTTTAAGTCTGCCATGGAAAAACAAAAGCTATTTTGGCTCCAGAAAAGATTAATCAGTTTTATAATTGAGGAGTAATGAACTTTCCCACTGCCGGCAGGTTTAAGTGTACTGGAAATTAAAGTGCTGATTGAACATCTCATAGACCATCTCCAGTATGTCTGAACAATCTTTTTCTCTATAGTCAGATATTTAGCCTTTAATTTTTATACACTTAAATAAATACAGAAAGAACAATGTTTAAAGAACATACAGTCAAAGTAAATTCACACTGGTTTTCAGAATTACTTTGTTTTTAATAGACACAAATGATTAGCTCAAATAATTTCCCCAAACAAGTCCCATGGCCCAGTTAAGACGGCTGCCCACGATGTGGTTCCCCTTCACTTTCAGCCTCTCTTTACCCCAACTGAGATTTTTCAGTCTGTGAAAGCCAAAAATCCTATTTCAGTAGTTGAAATAAGAACAACCACATGCTCTAAGCAAGTAGATGAGTCACATGGTCTTGAGAATGGATCAGAGCATTCAAATGCATTCTCAGACAGAAATCTAGAAATCTGTTTCACGTCATCTCTGCTTCCTTCCCCGAGTCTCAGCCTTTCTCCCACAAGGTATCACAGAAAAGACAGTGTGCCAGAGCCAGGAGGTTAGGCAAGGGCCGTGTCTGTTTTGTTCACTGGTGCACCCCAAGTGTGCCAAGCAGTTCCTGTACAGACAAGGTGCTCAACAAATAATTGGTAGATTGGATTGCACACTGAGAAAGAAAGTAGTGAGTTACAGGTCTTCATACATTGTTTACCCTGCATCTGGGAATGAAAATGATTACCTTTTACAAAAAATAGAAAGAAATCTTCAGGAGAGGTTCTAGATATTTCTTCCATTTCCTCAAGAAGATTCCAACAAAAGAAAACTGGAAATCTAAAATTACACAGCCCAGGACATTGCTCTGGCAGAAGTGGGCACACTACTGTGAAAGGCAAGTGTAAATGTATCTGATACAGGAAGCAGAGTCACCCTGATGAAACCCATCTCCTTCCAGGCCCTTCTAGGACAGTAGTTCTCAATTTCCTAATGCTGTCACTCTTTAATACAGTTCCTTATGTGTGGTGACTCTTACCCATAAAATTATTTTCACTTCTACTTCATAACTGTTATTTTGCTGCTGTTATGAACTGTAATGTAAGCAGTTTGGTGAAAGGTTTATCAAGGGAGTCATGACCTACATATTGAGAATCATTGTTCTGGGTGAGGGGTGGGCTCATATCCTTTCCCTGCAGTATAAATGGAAGAAGGTATAAAAGTATTCCATTTGTGTTTAGACACAAAGCGTGCTGGGGCAATGGCTTTTCAGTAACCAGTGTTTGTTCTGTTAATGGACAAAACACTCAGTTAAGGTTACTTTAATGTTTGATATGAGAAAGTCCTAACAATGGAGGAGTCATATGGATTCACTTAGCTTTTCAAACGAAACAATTATCATATATCAGCTAACAAATTAAAAGAAAACCAGCACAGGACATTGATCTTATCATCCTAGGCACTATATTGTCACTCATAGAGAATCAAGTTAGGACCTGAAGTTAGATTGTAGAGGTTTCTGTTTGGAAATGACAGATATTTTTGTTGTTGCTCAAATCCATACTAACTGATAAGCACTGGATATTTCAGTGACCAAATCATCATGTTTCTCTGGACACTAGCTGAGATACTGGATGGAGAATTCCAGGAACCCCAAAGAACACCTCTGGACAGTTGATGCCCTGAGGCTTACTTGAGTCTTGGGTTGCCACCCTAGAGTTTGCTGATGATATGATTTGTAGAGTTTCCCCAGAATGAGCTTGTGGAAAATAGCCTATCGCTGTACTGAGGGAGTAAGGTCTCAGGGGAAGAAAATGCTGGTCTCGATATTTGGAGAGTCCTTCAGACGGACATGGAGGCAAGAAGGTTGGCACTGTATCTGTCGGTGACTAATCACTGAATGTGAGTTCCTCTGGTAGAGAAGGCAAGTCACTACCATAAACAAAAGGGAGTGAGATGCAGTTGAGAGCTACAATCCCAGTGGCTGATGAAATAAGGACCTGGGTCATAATGGGCCAACTGGGTGGCTACCAACAGCTGGCAATTGATTCAGTAATTAAAATTATTCAGAGTCTGAATCTCCTAAGCCTTGGGCAAACATAGCAGGAAATACCAAAGAGGAGTTAGGATTTGAAACTGAACATGTGATGCCCCTACTCACCAGCAAACAGTGAGTATTTCTACTATATAAGAGTTTGATGGGAAACCTTAGTACTATAAAAGGCAGTTATTCGTTTGCAGGAAACAGGAATGAACTGAAAAGCAGCCTTGATTGAATCGTTCCAAGATCAAGGGCTCTTCCTGCCAGAAGCCTTTTAGCTATGAAAATCATCGGAGTTTTGTGCAAAGGCTGTATCTAAGCAAGCTTTTAGCTATGAAAATCATTGGGGTTTTGTGCAAAGGCTGTATCTAAGTAAGCTTTTAGCTATGAAAATCATCGAAGTTGTTTTGCGCAAAGGCTGTGTCCAGGCATAGTCTGTTCTACCCAACTAACTACAGCTCCTCCTCCTCTAAGCATGTGGAAATGCCTTAGAGCCAGCAATTTAATCACAAAGACATTTACCCAAAGCTATGAATTCTTACAGTATATGGAATATATAGAGAAAGTAGGGGCTTGCATGGTAATGGCAGAAATGTGTTACCTTTGCTCAGTGTCTTCAACCAAGGTAGGCTCTATCTAACACTTACCTTCCAAAAATGTCTGGCCCTTAAGATTTATCTGACTGAAAGGCATGGATTAATATTTAGTGTATTTAGCGGGTGTGATTGTTATACATGTGAACAAATCCTGTCTTAGGAAAAGATTTTTTCATTGCTTATTCTGAAGTGGCTTATTTTTCAGATATGTCCATCTGAAACTTTAATGTCTTTGTGGGAGAATATTTTTTCTACATAGGATGAATGTGTGAATATGTTCTTGAATTTCAACATAGTCATGCCTTCATGAGTGATTTTAGATTAGGGTGATCAGGTCATTTGGGGAATTTGTTGATAGGATGATGAAGTTAATAAAAAAGATGCTTCTGTTACGTCAAAAGATCAGCTGCTATCCAGATCAGTGGCTACAGCTCCCCAGGGTACATGGGCACAGAAACACGCAGGCACACGCCTACACACCTGTCACACACAGATACTCACATGTCTCCGGAAGCTTGAAATTCTACCACCAGCAAATTATAAACCCTCTGTATAAGATTAGCTCGTTCCATGGTTTGGTGCTAAAATATTCCTAAATAGGGTGTCATTAAGGTGATAGGAGGCTGGGGCTCAATGGATGTTTATTTCCTACTTCTTAACAGTAGAGAGAAAGAGTGCTAAATTTTGCCTAGAGACCCGCCTCATGCATGACTCAACACGGAGACACATTACAAATTATATACATAGTTAAAATAGAAGTGGGAAATTTAATAATACACAATTAAACATGTTTATCAATAGCTAGCATAAAAGAAGAGTGAATTTCTTTGGTCCAGGAATGAAAGTGAATGCTGTACCTGGCACAGGTGACACTCTGTAGCTAATTTTTGCCGTCATACAACTATTGTTAGTAACCTTTGGACTTTGCTTTCAATGAAAGAATCATCAAACTTCAAAATAAGAACATTCTTTCATGGAATCATAAATGAAGTAAGTGCCTGGCAAACTGTGTTCTTATTTCACCTTCATTTAAAAGGGATTTCACCTCTGTATTCATTTTCTAGAAGATTTAATGCATATATGATAAGGCATAAACTGCTCTCGTCTCCAGTAGCACCAGCTTGTTAGTCTCAAGACCAGCTCATATAGTTTCTGCTGAGTAGGAATGGCATCCACAAGTTTTCAGCATTGGCTTAACACTTACCTCCCTGAGTAAGAGTACAGTTTCTAGGTATTATAGTTCTACAGATTTTTATCAAATGCTTATTAGATGCTAAGGACTAGGAAGAGGCCCTGAAATGAACTTTATGTCATTCTGCCCTTCAATTGCTGTGACCTAAGCAATTAAAAAAAATTATTTTCTCTGTCTAAGTGAGTGATACTACTCTTTAAAACTAAATATATGGGATTCAAGCTCAGCTTTCAAGAAAACCCAAATAAGTTTTGTGCAAGGTGATAAGTATGGGTCTAATTTCATTCTTTTACATGTCGACATGCAGTTAGACCAGCACCATTTGTTGAAGATGCTGTCCTTTTTCCATTGTTTGGTTTTGGCTTTTTTTTTTCCAAAAATTAAGTGACCATAAGTATGTGTGTTCATTTCTGGGTCTTCAATTCAATTCCATTAATCCACTGGTTTGTTTCTATACCAGCACCATGCTGTTTTTATTACTATTGCTCAAATTCATTGACACAGGTGACAACTTCCTGAACAGAACACCAATAGCTCAGGCTCTAAGACCAACAATCAATAAATGGGACCTTATGAAACTGACAAGCTTCTATAAGGCAAAAGACACTGTCATTTGAACAAAACGGCAGCCTACAGATTGGGAAAAAATCTTTACCAAACCTACTTCCAACATAGGGCTAATATCCATAATTTATAATGAGCTCAAGAACTTAAACACCAAGAACCAAATACTCCAGTGAAAAAATGGGAAACAAAGCTAAACCGAGAATTCACAAAAGTGAAATCTCTAATGGCAGTGAAACATTTGAAGAAATGCTCAACATCGTTAATCATCAGAGAAATGCTACTCAAGACAACTCTGAGATTCCATCTCACACCTGTCAGAATGGCTAAGATAAAAAATTTTAATGACACCACATGCTGGTAAGGTTGTGAAGAAAGGGGAACACTCCTTCATTGCTGGTAGAAGTGCAAACTTGTACAACCACAATGGAAATCAGTCTGGCAATATCTTATAAAACGTGGAATATCTCTACCTCAAGACCCAGGCATGCCACTGCTGGGTATCCACCCAAACAATTACTCACCAAACCATAAGGACGTTTCCTCATCTATGTTCATAGCAGCCTTATTTGTAATAGCTAGAAACTGGAAACAACCCAGATGTCCCTCAACTGATGAATGGATAAAAAAATTGTGATACATTTACATAATGGAATACTACTCAGCTATCAGAAACAAGGAAATCATTCAATTCACAGCCAAATAGATGGAACTAGAGAAGCTCATCCTGAGTGAGCTAACCCAGACTTGGAAAGATGCACATGGCATCTATTCACTTATAGTAGGATTTTAGCTATCTAGTACAGGATAACTATCCTATAACCAATACACCAAAAGGATCAGGAACATAGACTTTGTTACCTGTTAAGGGGAAAATTTGCCCTAGGGGTGCTACCATGTTGGCCCCCAGTGCAAGAGGAAGCTCTTAGCCCACATATGACTGTTGAGCTGAGAGGGGCTGATATGTACAGACACTCCACATTGGAGGAGTAGGAAGGGTGGGAGAGGGAGGAGAGGGAGGGAGCGTGGAACCGGGAGGGGTGTAATGAGGGCACTGTGATGGAGATGTAACTTGAAGCAATAAATAAACAAACAAACAAAAACAAAAAAACCTAATAAGATTAAAAAAAAAACCTCAAATAGAGTTGATATTTGTACTGTGTTATCCACGTCTTAACCCTATTTTTCCCCAGCTGTTAAAGATTTAGAAAAAAAAATTAAAATGTCCAACTCAGATAAGGAAACTTAAAATGATCAAAGACTTGAATTTATAGCATCTGTCACTGTTGACCAGCAGAACACTCCCACTTAGTTTATCACTTGAATTAACTTTTTTTCTTTTATTTTCTGCCCCATATTTCGTGGCTCTTTCCCACTGCATTTGCTTTTATACTACACGTAGAATATGTCCTGATGCTTCTACACACAAACACACATAACTTTGAAATTTTATCACCAAGTGTGTGCAGTCTACATCCACTTAGCATATACTTCTGCTTATAATGTTTTCTGTTTGATATTATTTTTGAAGTTCTGCACATAATGTCTGACAGACCCCTAAGCTACCGCTTCATGTGCCCCACCATATGCTATACTAGGCACACACTGGCAAATTTTCTGACAGTAGCAGCCTGACCATACACAGCAGCACACATTTTTCCTTGAGCCCTTCTAGGGTTTTATGGATGACAGCAACACAGTAGAATGGCTGGACTACAGAGTCCACACACTTAATAGCACAAAATATGGGGAGAGTATTTTTCCAGCTTCATGGAAGCATACGCCAGGGTCTCAACATCTTGATATCCTCACTAGTTTTTGCTGTCAATGCTGTAGTTTTTGCCAAACTGGACCAAAATCCTTTAATACTGGTCCAATCATGTGCCTTCCTAGTGTGAGCTGGAAGACACTCAGAACTCTCTAGGATCCCCTGGGGACCAGCCCAAACTGGAATGTAGTGGTGCCAAACTTAGACTTTTTGTTATTATTTTCAACTTTCTTGTTGTAGAAAAAAAGTATAGATATGGGAGGTGGATAGGTCAAAACACATCTTTTGAGGTTAACTGAGACCTTGGTGCCTGCCTGCCTCCCATAAGAACTTCTTATGTACTAAGTGACCAGCTGATCTACGTTCAAGGGTTCAGCTCAAACAAGACAAAGACAGGAGAGTAAGAATCACAAAGCATCCCTGAGCATACTAGAAGAGAGAGCCCATCAGAGGTCAGCTTAGTGAGCCTCACTTTACAGATCTCACACACATGTTTATGGTGTACCATATGCTGTTTCAATAGATGTATATATTATATATTTAAATAATGTGTCATGTGACATGTGCAAGGACTCGGTGAGATGAATGTTTTCAGTACAACCATTTCCTAAGAGACAATAGGGGTTTGTCATGGAAAAGTGACTGGCTGAGACGATACAAGAGAGGGAGGCAGTCCTGTGATCTGAAGACAAAGACTGTTTTCGCTCTATTTTTAGTTCACAGTATTGTCATTTTGAAGAGAAAAAAAAGTCAGGTTGAAGTTTCAATCAACACTGC
Source organism: Lophiomys imhausi (assembly GCA_907164525.1). Taxonomy (NCBI): domain Eukaryota; kingdom Metazoa; phylum Chordata; class Mammalia; order Rodentia; family Muridae; genus Lophiomys; species Lophiomys imhausi. The sequence continues at coordinate 1,082,943 of CAJQZJ010034457.1, read as the reverse complement.
CACCCACCCCAGGCTTCCTCTTCCCAATCGCATAGTCTCCAGCTGAAGTCCACCTTTAACACCTGGTCTCCCACCTCTACCTCCCATGTACTGGGATTAAAGTGTGTGCCACAGTTGGACTAAATCCCTACTTTCTAAGGTTGACGTTTTCTATCCGAGTTCTCTTTCCTGCTGACAATTACAATATTTTGAAAATAATTCAATCACCATATGTGTATGTGACATTTCCTGAATATTTTACATGACCACCAAGGGATTCTTCAAATTGACATTTAAAAATGCCAAGTAAATTTATTGGAAGTATTTTTAGAAAATGGTTACTGTGATTTGAAACAATTTCTTGCTATAATAAGAGCTGTCTCATCTCCTAAACTGCCAAACATGGGTAGTCATAGGATAATTAAATCAGATATGGCTTTACTTAAGGGAATTGAATCCAAATGTCAAAATATTGCTTGCCCTTCCCGCATTTATGGCATCAATAGCTTGATGGCAGCGCATCTGGGCTCTCAAGGCGGCAGCTGTGCATCTACTCAGACACCGTGGAGAGGTTGTTAGCATGAGTGTGCTTGACCACGGCTATTCACACATGTAGACACGGCCACACTCTAGTTAGGCTGAGTCGAATGGAGTTCAGGATGCAGAAGAAAAAGATGTCTAAGTTGTTGAAAATCATGTTATGGGTTAACTAAGGGACTAAGAAGGTATAATGCTCCTTTGAACTATACATTCATTTTGAAGAGAGAGAGAGTGAAATTTAAAAAATGCTATGTCAAGAATATAAGGAGGTTCCTGTCTTCTGTCCTTTTTAAAGTATTCAGTGGGTAGTCAGTGCATCCTGCTCGAGAATTCAGGGCAGAATACTTAAGCCTCAGAAAAATTGCCATGAAATAGAGGTTGGGCGTTACAGTAAGGTCACAAACATACTGGAACAGGACAGGCAAGGGAATAAGAATCTTGTAGTCAACATCAACAGCTTGTTCAGGAGACAGAGCTCTGAGTCAGAAGAACCACTTCTGGCTCTCAAGGTGCAGAAAGCATCAGGGGATTGTCACACCATTACACGACTGCCCTTCAGGAGTGCTCAGCCTCCTTTTTTTGGTGTTGTAGTCAAACAGAGACTTTGTGCTCTTCAGCCAGATGGACAGGGAGAGTATTTGCCAGAAGGAAGAGAGCAAAAGTCATTTCCTAAGTCTTAGTATATCTCAAACACAGGTTGGAGGTTGGCTTTGGTTTTGAGTCAGTCTGAAAAATTTGTTATTTTCAAGGTCTAGGTACCAGCTACCATTAAGAAATGAATTATAAGGATTTTTCAGCCCTATAATGAGACTTACTCTGAAGAATCCATCTAGCCTGGAAGTGCAGAAGGATAGAGAACTTCCTGGATCCTGTGTAGCCACAGTGCTTGTTACAGATCTGATCTTTTCTTTTTCTTATTTATTAGTTTATTTATTTATTTGATTTAAAAATGTTTACTTATTACTTCAAGTTATATTTCCATCACAGTCCCCTCCCTCCACCCCTCCTGGTCTCACCCTCCCACCCTCTTCCCCTTCTCCCAGAACTCATAATTCTTTTTGTTTTGAATAATTAGGCCTCAATTACGAAAATTATAGGGTATAACATACATTCCCAATGTCCAGTCCATACATATTTGGCAACCAATATTAATATTCTATTATCTATCTCTATGAGTTTAAAGTTCTATACCTAACTCAGTTTCCATCCTAACTTGCATTACCAACTTAAAAAATCTTCTTAGACCTAGAATATTCTTTTAGTTCCTAAACAACTTAAAATTTAACTATGAGACTATAACTATCTAGTGGTCAACCACATCAAATCTTAATCCATCATATTTGCAGGTTTCACAGTTGTGAACTAACCACACACAGAAGAAAAATGTTTGAAAAAAAATGGCATCTGAACCAAACATGAATGCATTTTTTTCCTGCTATTCCCTATATTGTATTATACAGTACATTTCCCATTTACACAGCATTTATACTTGATGGGGTGATGTTATAAATTCTAAATGCTAATTAATTGGTCCTGCTTGCTGTCTGTTACTTACATTGTCTCTGATTGGTTAAATACATCTATCAGGCCTGAGATTGGGCAAAGACAGAGGTAGGCAGGACTAAAGTATAAGGGTTTCTGAGGCAGAGAGGTAGATGAAGTAGAAGGAGCCTCCAAGACAAGCAGAAGGAACAGGAAGGAGGACACATGCCATGAGTTAGAGAAAAGAATGTCATTCCATGTGGCCTGGAACACTGCCCTAGCATGGAGCACAGCAAGCAGTCCAAGGGACATATGCATATATGGGGTCATATTTGGGGAATCGAATTATGAGCTACTTTAGATGGGCTAAGATTGTATAATTCAGGCCAAGGCTTGTTAAAATCCATGTGGTGTCTGTGTGCTCATTTATAATGGCTGGCTAAGGATTAACACCACCAATCAATTAACAATAATATAAATACTAAGTAAATAATTTAATTTTTCTCTACAAATGGCACCCAACTATGACAATTAGAAACCATGCTTACAGCCTGGGAAGGCCTGGATAAAAGATAGTTTCCTAGCCAAAGAGCGGGGAGCTGAATCTGAATACATTTCAAAGGAGTGGTTCCATTAACAAAAGCTACTGCCTTGCAGCAAAGGTGGAAAGCTTAGCTCTCCTTATGTACTAAAAAACTGGCAACCTTCTAAACAGAGCTTGAGAGTGGAATTAACCACATAAATTAAAAATGGAGGAATTCATAATGCCTCTGTATGTTTGGATTCCAATGGAATTTGTTTCTCTTAGCATGCAAATGATTTTTACACTGACAATTGTGGTTCTATGTATTGTTTTTGAGAAAGATCAGACTAGGACAGGCTTAAAGGAAAGAATTCACAGATGGAATGCTAAGTTACCAACAATGACAATGGGGGAAGGAGGGAGGCCCTTCCCAATATATAAGACAAAATTGATGATTGATGGCAGCTGGAGCTCAGAGCTCCCTGGCTACTAGGTGCTTCTCAGGTCTCTCTGGGATAGGCCCACACATTATTTACAGTCACAACTAAATTCCAGGAAATAATGAATAGAGGTTTAATGGCAGTATAGGATGGAATAGTTAGACCAAGGCTTTTGGAATGTTCTTGTTTCTTTGCTTGATTTTTGTTTAGATGCCTTTGATCTCCCTATATCAGTAGGAGGTAAAAAGGATATTTTTTTAGTTTGGCAATGCTAAAATGTAAGAGATTTTAAAACATTTTGGGCAGATTTGGAATTGGCACTACAATTCAAAATTGCTCTCTGGGTTACACAGTAACTATTATCTGGAATTTAAGTGAAATGTTTGAGCAGGGCATTAATGACGCACACCCTTAATCCCATCACACTGGGGTAGAAACAGGCAGATCTCTGAATTGTAGACCAGTCTATTCTAAACAATGAAGGCAGGGCAATAACCCTGCTGATAAGATAAGGCTGCTTGCTAAGGACAGTCTAGAATTCAAAATGATGCAGTTTTTCCTTGAAGGTACTATGTAAGTTATTGCTTAGTAATGATAATGTCATTACTGATATAATGGATAAATTCACATAATCTTAAATTTATATAAAGAGAAAGGGGTCATAAGCCTGTCTCCTTAGGTGTGGGGCTCCCACAGGAGAACTCGTTTGAAGAGACACTTTGCCCCTAAAGGAGATATATTAGTCTCTGGGCATGGTTGTGCATGCCTTTAATCCCAGCACTTGGGAGGCAGAGGCAGATGGATCTCTGAATTCAAGGTCAGCCTGGTCTACAAAATGAATCTGGGACAAGGATACACAGAGAAATCCTGTCTCGAAAGAAAAAATGGAGAGAGAGAGAGAAAGAGAGAGAGAGAAAGAGAGAGAGAGAGAAAGAAAGAGAGAGAGATGTTACTTGTGAGAAATTATATATTTTTCAGAACAAAGTGACCAGACACCAAAGAAGACAAGTACCCCAAATGATCCAGCCTCACAGACTACCTCAATTGTTATTTCCTCCAAAATCTGCATCCAGAACAACTTCAAACAGTTTGCTAAGATGGCCCAGTCTCACAGGCTGTTCCATCCAGGACTTCAATAAAGCCCTGAAATTTCCAACCCAAAGTTCAACTTCGGACTACGAACTACTCAGGACATTGAAACTGCTGAGCACTTAGAGACTGGACAAAAAAGGTTACTATTAACTTGTTTAATCATTTTTCCATTTTATTTGGGCCCCCAAACAAGTTTCCTGAGTTCCAAATCAGCGGGAATTAATTTTAAGAGAGTGATGCCCCATTCTCAAAAAGTGGGGTGGGTGATATTTTTGGTCATAGATGTTTTCATTTAGGGGGACTGGTTACAAGTTGTGAAATGGTCTTGTTAAGCAAGGTATAGGAGGCTAGACTCAGGGATTTCTCTCTTTTTCTTATCTCTATCCTTCTTTCTCTATTATTTGGGGGAAAGACTTGAAAAGAAAAAGAGGGGGGATATGTGTATATAATATAGAAATGATAAGATATAAGGGTAGATTATTGAATCTGCTCTGAAACTTAAAACTACTGTTATCCACAAAATAAGGTTATCTTTTGATACACTGGTATAGAATTTTGTATATTTATAAAATAAGATTAATTTGGATTCATTGGTATAGAATTTTATATTTTGACACATATTATGTATATTTCAACTCTTATATAAGGTATTGTGCCTATACAACTCATTTAAAAGTGCATGTTTACTTCCAATTCTTTTATGGGCTGCTATGGCAATCTATTTTAGTAAATTGGGTAATGCAGGTTGATGGTTGGCCAGTCAAGCTCATGGTCATGTAAAATACTAGTATTAATTTATCACTGCTTCCTAGGTTAAACAGATAATAAATCATTAAAAATATACAGTTTGCTTGTTCAAAGATAGATAGATAGATGATAGATTTATAAATAAATCAACAGATGTCTTCAAAACCCTCAGAGGCATACAGAAAATGGAATTTAGCAATGTTTTTATTATTTGAAGAATTGTTTGACTTAAGACTGTTAGCTCCTGACAGCTTCCATTTGACTTGGAAGAAGAAAATGAGCATCAAAAAGAAATCTCTATCAGGAGATAATTCCTACTGGGCAAAAATGCCCCTGCTCTCTCAACAGACTATATACAGTCCAAAGATGGACCAGAGCTTAAATGCAGGTAAGTTGATGTCTTAATTCTGCAGCAACAGAGTGGGCAAATCCTCCTTATTTCCTGCTTCTCAATTTAGTCTGTGAGATATGCTTGGCTAGAAGGCTGAAGATGCTGCTCCAACAGTATTGAGAGATATTTGGGACTGTCTAGGCAGAAAACTGTCATTTTCCCATTTGGAAGCTGCTCTCCTATGCTTTCTACTCTCTTAAATAATAACTTTATCTCTTCTTATGTGTTTGATGGGGTTGAAGGCATAATACTTATAAAATTTCAATTGAATTTGAGTTGTTTAGGATTTAAAAGGATATTTTAAAATCTAAATAATTTCTTTAGGTTTATTAATATGGGATATGATAGAAAATATTTAGGTTCAGAACTTTAAACACACATAGATAAATGATTGTTTTCTTATTCAAGATTGCCTGATACAAATAGGATGAACATTATGGGTGTAACTTTTATATACAGTTTTCTTGATTGTTTAATATTTGTTTTTATTATATGAGTCAAAAAATTTGGTCTTTTTATTAGACAAGAGGAGGGAATTGATGGGGTGATGTTAAGCATTCTAAATGTTAATTAATTGATCCTGCTTGCTGTCTGTTATTTACATTGTCTCTGATTGGTTAAATGAATGCTGAGGCCTGAGATTGGGCAAAGACAGAGGTAGGTGGGGCTAAGGTGTGTGGGCTTCAGAAACAGAGAGATTGATGGGAAGAAGAAATCGCCAAGACAAGCAGCTGGAGCAGGAAGGAGGACACACACCATGGGTTAGAGAAAAGAATGTCATTCCACGAGGCCTGGAACATTGACCTAGTGTGGAGAATAGAATAGCAGTCCAAAGGGACATATGTATATATGGGGTCATATTTGGGGAACAGAATTATGAGCTAGATTAGATGGGTTAAGATTGCTCAATCCAGGCCAAGCCTTGTTAAAATCCATGTAGTGTCTGTGTGCTTCTTTATAATGGCTGGTTAAGGATTAATGTCGGCAATCAACAATAATATAAATACTGAGTAAATAATTTTTTCTACAAATTATTATAAATTATCTAAAGGTGATTTTGGACTATCAGGAGCACTCACATAAACTTCATGCAAATGCTATGCCACTTTATTGAAAAGAATTGAGCATCAACAGATTTTGGTGTCTTGTTGGGTCCTAGAACCAATCTGCTACAGATTTTAAGGTCTGACCATATTAACTAAAGCATTCAAACCTGTAGCTAAAATGGGAACAGTATTAAACTGCCCTCTAAATTTATACCTCTCTACTCACACATTAGAGCAGCTCTCAGACCTTACTGAGAATGTTCTTTGTGTAATAGACAGTTATTAAAACAGAAACAAAAAACAAATCAAAGTGTGAGAATAAATGCTAGTGAGGTGTTAACCCATAAATGGGATATCTGTATCATACCCTCCCCCAAGGCTAAGGGACCATCTTGAAAGAGAGGTCAGAAGGATTATAAGAGCAAGAGGTTAAGAAGGACTGACACAAACAGTGTGCCCTGCACACAACAGAACCTGCACAAGATCCAGCTAGTCAACATTCTAGCATGGAGGGGAGGAACTCACAAGCCCCCACCAGTAACTGAGGAGTTATTGACAGTTGCTGGCTTCTGGGGGAGAAAGTGTCAATTTTCTTTAACGAGTGATCTGTAGTAGGTTCACTATGCTCCAGTGGATAGTCACAAAACCATCAACATATGGGTCGCACAAGACAGACCCAGTGGATTGTTAAAAACAGAGGACGTGAAGCTGGGAAGGGGTAAGGAAAGGATTGTGGATCTATGAGGAATGAGTAGTAAATACAATCAAAATACATGGTATGAAATTCTCAAAAAATTAATAAAAATACTGTATTTTAAAAAGTAAAGAAAAAATATCTGGAGCTAGACAATGGGAGTCAGCACTGTTCCTTGAAAAAAGTAACCGTTTGTCCAGGATGTGGACCATACAAAGTATCAAGTTCCCTCACTGCCTCTTCTTTGTAGGAGAAAGCAGGTTCTATAAAGTTAGGATAAGCTTCACTCACTGCATAAAAATATGACTCACTTGAGCTCAGCTTAGAATGGATACAAAACCTAGGGGATAGTAAAATATGACAGCAAACCCCTGTGTGATGCAGACTCAATTAGCTTGCTTTCAAGCTCAGCGGTACCAGGAGATTTTGAGTAATAAATGACTTGGAATCTGAATTCCCTCTTGGAGCTACACTTTGCAAACATTCTCTTGTGGAGCCTTCAGGATGGTTTTGCTTAAGAAGCACGAGATGGCTGCATCTTCCCCAGATTGCCTTCTGCAAGCCAATCACTGCAGTCTCTTTACCTCAATAAAAATATAAAGGGCAAAACATTTCAGAGTGAAGAAAAATAGTGTTTCTTTGCTAGAAAACTGTGAAGTGATAACATAGAAAACTCTAGAAGTGAGCCTCCAATTGCTATGAAGAATCTAAAAACTCATTATTTCTCTTTTCACCAATGCACTACAGTTAATCTAAGATGGTGTCTGGGCATACAAATTTTTAAATCACCATAACATGTAAATAAATAGTGAACAGTCTTACATGCATGGATGTGTGTGTGTGTGTGTGTGTGTGTGTGTGTGTGTGTGTGTGTGTAACATTTTCTCTATCTATTATATCTATTAATGGATACTTTGACTCCATGCCTTGTTTTTTTTTTGTTGTTGTTGTTAATATAAACTTGTGAGTGAAGACATTCCTTGGACATAGTGACATTATTTCTTTTTGTTACTTGTCCAGTAGTTGGACTGTTGGAGACCATGGTAGTTCAGTATTTAATTTGTGTCTTTGATAATGGTAACAGTAACTCACATTCCCATCCTCAGTGTACTGGGTCCCTGTTCTCTATTTTCAGCTAACCTGCTTTCAGTGCCTAATTTATCACTGAACACACTTCAGCATTCTATCTAGAGGAAGACCGGTAATGTTGCATTCTTGGTATTTGCCATTGATCCCACATTGATTTGTGTATATCCTGCTCTCCCTCATGACAGGGCTTTTCTCATTTGTCATCTTCTTGACAAGATGCTCCCAAGAGGTTCTGTTTAAATTTGCTGCCCTCCCTCCATGCCTCCTCTCCCTGATTTGGTTTATTCTGATTCAGTCTTTTCTCTGTAGCATACTCCACCCTTAAAGCCAATTTTACACTATTTTTTATTCTGCCCCTCATACTGGAATGTAAACTCTATGAAAAAAAAAAGACTTTTTAGTTTTATCTGAAAAAAAGAAAATCTGTGTCCCCAGTGGTAGAACCAGGGAAATTATAAGTTTTGAATGAGTACTTGAGTAATTCATCACTCTGTGACTAAAACTGGGCAGACATTCAATTTCTGTATGATTGACGTATCACACAGCAATGCCCCTCTCATGGAGCTTCATTTTTCTTGTTTTTCGTTAACTGTAGGCAACTGTAGTCCAAACACATTGACTAGAAAGTTTTAGGAAAAAAAATCTTCAGTGGGGCTGGTGAGATGGCTCAGCGATGAAAAGCACTGGATGTTTTTCCAGAGAACTTACGTGGGGTTCATGGTGCCCATTTTGGGCTGTTCACAACTGCTTGTAACTTGAGCCCCAGGGGATCTGATGCCCTCTTCTGATTTCTATGAAGATGTACACACAGATACACATACACTCTATGACACACATACAAACATGCACACACACACTATGAACACACACATACACATGGACATACACACATAAATAAAAATAAATCTTAAAAAATCATAAGTTTTAAATAAATTTTAATACTGCATGTTGATGTAAATATTCTATGTTATGATTGTTGTGTGTCTATTTTGTGAACAAGTTAAGTTTTACCTTAGGTATGTATGTATTTGCACAGTGGTAGACTTTCTGGCTCCAGGTATCTGCTGACATAAAATGGGTCTCTAAGGAGGATGCGAGAGACTACTGTATAATACTCAACAGTAAATGGATTCATTAGTTAATTTATTTTCTGTTGTAATTACTGAACAAAATCTTCTCACTGAAAATAAAACAATGCAAAAGTTTAGCTGGTTGATCTTCAGGAAAAGCCACTTTCCTGTCAGGTGCCAAACACATACATGTTGCAAATACATTTCTGTCAAGCTACTGGAAGCATTGGTGATCACACCACCAATGAAACTGTATTTTTACTTATAATGGTGACCTACTTGTGCAAACCCATGCATGTGTGTGCCCAGTAGGCACGCAGTCTGCCTCACCCAGGGTCCTGTCTTGTGCAGTAGGGATCTGAAGAGGCCTCTTGAAAGCTTCTTGGTCAGAAATCCACACAGTGTTTGTCAAAGAACCACTTGTAGAAATCTCAAAGGTTTTTTTTTTGGGGGGGTATTTTGAAGAGCAATTTTCAGTGAGTAGTTATATAAAAGAATTTTTACAACAGTGAGTTTCAAAGGAGGATTAATCTGTGAGGAATCGGTTTGAAAGTAGTGATAATTTAATGAACTTCAGACACTCCTTAGAGTTCTTAGAGTCGGAGGAAGAGAAAGCATCCTGACTCATTAAGGAAACTGTGAAGTAATCTGCTGAATAGAGAATGCTGCTTCATTTAAAATGATCACTATAAAGACTGCAGAGCAACTTAGAAAAATTATATGAAATAATAGTAAATTATTCACATATACAAAGCCACATGTGGTAGCTGTAGCCATGTAAAATATGCAATTTTGTCTAAAGGTTCTATTATGAGTAACAATAAAATGACTCATTTTCTATAATTTTATAGTTTAAAAATTAAATATTCTAAGGGATAAAGTACTAGGACAAAATATTAATCATGGTGTATAAGTTATGGTTTAACAAAGATAACTTAAGACAGTTTGCTTCTGATAGAAAATGATTATTAGTAGCTTCAGGCCCTCCTCTGAAGGTGACTTTCTCTCCAGATCTTCAGGTGAGGAGCTGTGTCATTCACAAACAAATGGACATACAATTACGGAACACTGAGGCCTGATGAAGATTCAAGATATACCACTCAATTAAAAGCTCTGAAAATGCATGCAGAGAAACAAACGATTCAATGAGACTTAGCTGAATTTTCCGAGATCTTTGTGTTACCTTCCATTTTCTTTTTCCTAGTGTAACCCTGCTCTCCCCAGGGGCACAGTGTGTACCATGAGGGACAGGACAGCAAGCACGCATTAACCTTCCTTTTTCTCCTATGAGCTGCTGAACAAAAGAAAGGAAGAAGTAACTTGAATGGCTTGAAACACATTGCTTTGTATTTGAAAGCAATCAAAGTAGACTGACCTTACATCAAAATGTTGTCAGTCTGTAAAGCTTGAAGAGAGAGACATTAAGTAGGGGCCATTTGCAGAGACCTTTCAGAGCAGGGCTGAGTCACAGACAGAAACAGGTGCATGTATGTCATTCTGCCTGGAAATAAGCCACTTAGAAACCAAAGTGATAGGGCTTATAGCATGGAGCTAGAAGTGACTAAGGGAGGATTCTGTTCCCCTATCTTCCTATGATACCAGCACTGCTTACCATTAGGGAATTATTTTCTTAGTGATGGTTCACAGTAAAGTGTGAGCTTTTGTATCTCTCCTCTTAGCCTATAAACTTCTTGATGACTCAGGCTTATGGTGATCATCTTTGGATCCACAATGGCTGGAACTATTATGGTACTGAATGGATGAAAACACATTGAACTAGTGACAGAAAGGCTGAGTGGGTGAGTGAATCAGTGCTCTTGTACTTTTCAAAAATATCAAAGCAGATGAATTCAATATTCTTCCCAAGTGCACACATTAAGAGAAAACAATTAAGAAAGCAATCCTCAGTTAACTCCCTACACTGTTAGATTGGAAACTACATAATCAGTACATTTCAGCCTTTCCTAATACTTCACTGCTTATTAAAGTTCATATATATTCTTAATTTTCATCATACATAAATATTCAAACATTATAGATAAAGCTAAGGTATCTCTGAGCTAGAAATCTTATAACCAAGTCTGTCACACCAAACCACTGTCTTTACAGTCTTCTGAGTCTGGGAAACAGACTGCAAATACAGTTTTCAGAACCCACAGGATGCCACAAAACAGTACACCCTAAATTCTTCAATTTTCCCCTACTCAGAGTCCTGTGGTACTAAGATTCTTGAGCAAATATTTCTATTACCAAATTAGATCTTTTCCCTTAGCCATTTGGGTAAAAGAAATTTCTCTTATTTTGTACTTTTCTGATTAATATGGAACATTAGTACTTTGTGTGTGTGTGTGGTGGTGCTGGGAATAAAACTTAAATGCTAGGCAAATATTTACCATTCAACTAGCCCCACATAACCACAAACTATGTTTAATATACTAGTTGTCATGAATTAATTTAAGCCAAGATATATTTAATCATATTGAAATCACATTAGAACATAAAAATATACATCAGTAGTATAATTATCCAATTCTGTTGCCTTAGTCTAAGTAAAAATGTGCCCTTAAAGTATTCCTGAATGTAGTTGTCTGTCCATGCAGCTTTAGAAAGGACTTGTGGTATTACATACTGGCTTTATAATCCTCAAGAAGGGCGAAAAGCTTTGCCACCTTTCCAGTTGAACTTCCAGCTGTCTAGACCAATGATCCTTATTTCAAGAAAACATTACTTTGTCCATTTTTGTCAGTGAATATGCCCTCACTAGGACTACCTGTTTGGTTATAGCCATTGAATTTATATCAACAGCCTGTATCCCAATGGTGAGCTACCTAAGGAGTCAGTATGCTGTATCTGTGATGAAGTTAGCATCACAGAGAAGGTCAAAGTTAAATTCTGAAAACTTCACCCTCAGTGCTAGGCTATGCACTGCACCGCAATTCTCCCATTGTTTAAGAACAAAACAAAACAAAGCGGAAGCCTTCTGCTGTCAGGAAGCATGATCATGATTAGAGTGGGCATGACTACTGTGCCCTAACTGTGAAAAGTTAACAAGTGACACATGACGTAGCACATACACACATCCCTCCAGTCTCATTCTTATGAGCAAAAGTGAATGGCACAGACAGTGGTGGATACAGAAGAATTATCAGGGATATGCTGGTATGGTTAAGATCCTTTTAACATCTCCCCCCACTTTCCATTGTAAGAGAGAGATCACTATATATTCTGTGATTAATAACTTTAGAACAGGGCTATGAAGTTAAAGCTATTACATAACAGAAACATAGATCTTCCTTATTGTTTTCAAGCCATATTTGTCACAGACAGTTAAGCACTTTTAAAAGATATAGATTTGCTTTTAAGAAATATGTCATTGAAAAGGCAATATATATTTCTGCTTAGATTCAGAAGTATTTTTCCCCTTGTTTATGGTGCATCAAAGTAGTTTTTAATTATTAAGCTTGAAAAAAGTACTTTCTATATTTCCTTTTTGTTGTTGTTGTTTTAATATTAATTTTGTTTATTTAGCACCAGTGGAGATCTGGCTGTGCTACACTAGAGCACCGGGAAGAGTTGGCCCTGCCCTTTAGAGGTAGTCTAGGAGAAACCAGTTTCTTGCTGATTGTTCTACTTTGTATTAAGACAAAACACTGGAGGGCGATCTTTAGAGCACCTAACTCAGCCTTGGGACTGTTGGTGCTTGACATGGGCAGTCAGGGGTGAGATATCTAAGGGAAGACATAGAACTACGATAGCAGGGGCTTTGGGAATACCAAGAGCGCATGGCTCAGATAGAGCGATGAGAAGAAGTAATGGCTAAGGTGTGAGTAAGGCCCCATTAGAAGTTGGATCTTGGTGCCAGAACCTAGGTGTTGAGCCCCTAGCCTAGTGTGCTGTCCACAGCCACACACACCCCGGGACTGCTCCTTTTCCTCTCTCTCTCTTCCTGATCCAGTGAATTCCTTCCCAGCCGCCACCTAAGCTTCTTTTGTATCCAAGACCTTTTGGGCTCCCTGCAAGAGTTGTGGCCATACCAAGGCAAGCCCATTCCAAAATAGAGATGGTCTCCTCACCCTCCACTGTTCAGTTCCAGGCTATCTTGTGGTACACTAATCCATAGTCTTTGGTCTTTGACAGAGCCTAGGAAATTGGGCACCTCTGAGTCTAAACATGATCCTCAGGTGCCCCTTGGGTGCCTGTTGCGAAATTTATCCAAACTGGGATGGTCTCACACCTTGTCCCCAAAATTCCTGATTTTCTTTGTTCTGTGTGGTCTGGCCTCAGTACATTCTAGATAAGCAATCTGAATGGACACCAGAGGGCACTCTAAGATTTGTAGCATCCTCAGGGGTCTTAATATATCTGTTGGTGTATGTGCAAATGGTCTGAACTCCCTAAATCTAGTATTTTGGGGAATTGCACACTTGTCACCACCCTCAGTAGCCAATATTCTACAGCTCTGGTCTTACTAGCAAGATGGCTATCCCCCATCAGATCCTTGTTTCCAAGATAATAGGTTCTCCACTGATGTAATAAACCAACTCATGCCAAATTAAAAGTATAGAAGCAGGCTTATTTGGGAACAGCTCCTGGGTGAGTTCATCACTCTCAGGGGACAAAGCCAGAGAATTTGCCATATAAACAGAAAGACAAAGAAGGAGGGATCAGGGAGAGTGAAGGCAGAGAGAAAGAGAGAGAGAGAGGAATGAGAAAGCAGAGAAAGAAAATATACAGAGAGGGTCAGAGAGCTAAAAGTAATTTTGATTTGCATTTTCCTGATGGCTAAAGATGTTGAACATTTCTTTAAATATTTCACAGCCCTTTGAGCTTCTTCTATTGAGAATTCTCTGTTTAAATCTGTACCCCATTTAAAATATTTGGTTATTTGTTTTCTTGATATCTACTTTCTTGGATTCTTTACATATTTTAGATATTGCTCCTCCATTGGATTTATAGTTGGCAAAAATTTTCCTATACTATAAGCTGCAGCTCTGTCCTAAAGACAGTGTCCTTTGCCTCACAGAAGCTTCTCAGTTTCATGAGGTCCCATTTACTAATTGTTGATCTTAGTGCCTTTGTTAATGGTGCTCTCTTCAGAAAATCTTTTTCTATGCCAATGAATTCAAGGTCATTCCACACTTTCTCCTTTGTCAGGTTCAATGTGTCTGGCTTTATGTTGAGATCTTTGATCCATATGGATCTGTTTGTGCAGAGTGATAAGTATGGGTCTATTTGCGAGATCTTTGATCCATACGGATCTGTTTGTGCAGAGTGATAAGTATGGGTCTATTTGCACTCATCTACATGTAGCCATCTAGTTTGACCAGTCGCACTTACTGAAGATGCTATCTTTTTTCCAGTGTATGTTTCTGGCTTCTTATAAAAAAAAAATCAAGTGTCTGTGGGTGTATGAATTTATGTCTGGGTCTCCAATTGATTCCATTAACTTCCAATATAAATACTTTGTAGAATAATGTACACTCTTTCTAAATAATGAGTAAAGCATACAGTGCTTGTCTAAATAAAAGAAAATAAGTTGGATCTCTCCAAAGGGCCCTGCTCCAGCTTGGCCACAGCAACCCCCAGAGAGGATTCACGCTGCACCCTGGCAATAGGCTTCAACCTAGAAGACAGCTGTGCTGGAAGGAGAAGACCTGCAGTCTAAGGGATTTGCTGTGGTCCATTAGGGAGGTTGTGGCCATGATGGGATAGGTGCCCTGAGAGGGTTCACGCCTAAGAAACTGTTTGCTGCATAGTTTTAACCACAGGAAGGGCCACAGAGGGTGTTAAGTGCTGTTTTCCTGTCATCACAGACAGCGCTCTGTAGGTGGCACTAGGGAAGGGTAGGACTCTAGGGAGGGCATGAAGGGGTACCTACTGGCCATTGGCTTCTTTTTGACACCAAGTCCCAGAGTTGGCCCAGCACAGGGCCAGCACCAGAATCAGAGTGAGTGTAGTGTTGTGGACAGGGTACCCAACTTAGGTCTCCAAGGAGAAGGATGCCTAAGGCTTGCTGCCTTGGTGTACACAGCTAGCGGGGAGGTAGAAGGTAATGGGTGAGCAGGTAGAGACTGGCAGAGCCTGCTAGGCTTGATAGGAATCTGAGCCTCAGTGGCAGGTGCTCCACGGAGTGTTCCAGCGAGGGTTCCAGCTTGGCATGTAAGACGATGACCTAGTGTCTGATGAGGCTCAAACTCACTCAAGTTCTCTAGGACACAGTTGGCTAAGTAGGCATTGATCCTTTGACTCTGTGTCCTATGGGTTCTAGTTGTTCTGTGGTGGTTGTATGACTCAGCTGTAGTATCCTACCACGTGTTCTTCATGTACCAAGCAGCATAATGATCTCACACAGGAGGGGGATGTCCAGAATCACATGCAGAAGGTACTTGAAGATCTCCTTTATCCTTTCCCTGCAGATCTCTGGGTGGGTGATGGAGTCGAGTAACTGCTGATGGTCACCATGGCTGAACATCACATCTCCAAGGACCTTCTGGTTGATGTTGCAGTTCTTCAGCAAGACTTCAGTGCCAAAGGTCTCTACAACACACCAGTGGGCAGGATAATTCCAGTTGGATGATGTGCCAGGCCATGATGTCCACATCGGCCACAACACAACCCAGCTGTTAGAACACCTGGATGACAGAGGTCTTGCCTGAGGCAATGTTTCTCATTAGGCCCACCAGAAACATCTTCCCAGGAGAAAGAGAAGATTATCAGACTAGGAGCCAGAAGCACTGGGCCATAAGCACACTTGCCAATCAGCTGCTCTGCCAGGTTGGAAGGATCGGGCACAGATTTGGCCTCAGCCTCTGTCGGTTGCTAGCCCAGTCTCTGCAGAGCATACTGGCTGGCTCACTCGCTGCACACAGGCCAGATGCTCTTCTGATCCCTGTGGGCACCAGGCATGTGTGCAGAGCACAGATAGATATGCAGGCAAGTATCCATACACATAAATTAAAAACAAACTTTTCTACATCACATTTTATTCATTTGGTGAAAATAACTGAATCAGTTTCAGATCCAAGGAAGAGACTCAGGATATTTTTAGAGAGCATTTTACTCTAGTTCAACAGAGGATATAGCCTGAAATTCCTCCAGCCCCCTCCACTTACAACTACTCTTCCACAGTGTCAAAAATCATGAGTAGAAAGAGACTACATTTTGGTTTGGGCTCTGATATGAGGCAGCCACATGACAATTTACTGAATAAAACAAAGGGTTGGGATGGTATTGAGGGATATGAACTCAAATTCTTTGATTTATTGTAGAGGAATTTTAACCCAGCAACATGGCTACTCTGGCAAGGGATCACATCCGAGGTCTGTGTGATCTGGCTGGACACACCTTTAATCACTCTGGCTGGAATACAAACACGCCCTAGGTATACACCTTTAATATCAAACATTGAAGGTAAACTTAGTTTGTAGAAGGAAGCAGCCATGTTTGAAAATGACGTCTAATTGAAGCATAGACAAAGTGACAAATCAGAGAATGAGTTGGCAGAGTAAGATATGCCCAACTCTCACAAGAACAGAAAGGAAAGAGGGGCACTTTAAGAGAGCACAGGGAGAGGCAGGGGAGAGTTGAGCTCAGTCATTCAGTTGGAAGTTACTGCATGCAAGGCAAGATTGTTGAACTCTCCTTTGTTCACGAGTTCAGTGTAGTTCAGCAGAAGCAGTTGAAGCCAGAGAATACGAAGGAGCAAGAAGATTAGAACATATTGCCAGAATTAGTTTGAGACCAAACAACAATTCAGTCAGAAACTGAGAGAGAAGCCAGTTTGTATCAATCAGCTCAGAAAAGAGTCTGAACCAGAACAGCTGAGTTGAACCGGCCAGCCAGAGTTCAGAAAGAGCTAGAAAGGATGAGATTATTCAGCAGTACGTATGTGAGACAATACATCATGTGAATAAAAGACATATTTACAGCTTATTTTCTAACAACATTAAAGTCTAGAGCTCTTAGAGAAAGACAAAGATTTCAAGTGGTTTGGAAACCCTAGATTATCTGACTATTTAGGCCCCTTGTCTCAAAGCCTATGTCCTATGTCTCAGAGCCATGCTGAGACAGTTACCCACTCAATAGTTTTGGCATTTCCAGGTTATGCAAGCCTTCTGGCCTGATCCATTTACTTTTATGCACTGTGGACAATAAACTCTTTCAATTGTGTAAATTAAGGGCTGGAGAAAAAGTTTATGGAGATTTCATGTTCATAACTGTGATCTTTTGAAGAATTTATTTGCTCTAAGAGTTTTAAAGGACTCAGAAATAGCCCATGAAAAACACACTCAGAGCCTCACCCATCCGTGTGTCTCTTGAACTCAGTTGCAGGATTCTCTGGAAGGCTTTGCCTCTTCCATCCCTAGAAGATTCACCGGACTCCCCAGGCTCTGCTCAGCCATTCCTATGTCCCCAGCTCTGTGTGCTCTCTTCTGATGTCCAGATACTGTTCTCCATCTTAATGATGGACTTGATAATATTAACAAATATCTTCTTGGTTCAGCTTCACTGAAGTTATAGGATGTGGGTGCTGAATGCATCCCATGAAAAGCCAAGGAGAGTCCTCTTTCATCTCCCACTTAGCAATGGTTCTTGAAAGAACCAGCCCAAGTTAACATACCAGCTCATTGTCCAAGCAAGCTGCATAAGAGGGAGAAGAACTGGAGCTCTACAGGTGTTACTCCATGCAGAAAACATGAGTCCTGGTTCTGGGATCCATTTACAAACCCTCCAGCTTACACAAATCACAAAGGAGTCCAGAAAAATTCAATGTACTGCTAGGTTTCTTCCCTTTATTTTACTTTATTATTATTTTTTTTTACCAGAAGCAGAACAAGAACATTAAAAGTGGAATGCAGGCTTTAAAGTTGGTTAAAAAAAAATCTCTTGCCGATTACAACATATGAGTGTGTAAATGAGACTGGAGGAGGAAGGAGATGGGTTGAGGAACAAAGACAACCTCTATCGAATAGGTAACTGTTTCTGCACCCACTTGAAGAAATTATGCTATTTTTATTATGTTTTTTTCTTTATTTTTTATTTCTTCAAGTTACATCTCAATCGCAGTCCCCTCCCTATTCCCCCTTCAGTCCCACCCTACCACCCTCAACCCCCCATCCTCTTCCCTATTTTTTTTCTTTTAAGTTTAAGGTATATCTTATTTCCGCCTACACTTTCTCCTTTCAGTCCAACAAATGGTTCTTTCTCTTATAATAATAAATACAATACAGTACAACAGAGGTAATTAGGCCACAGTTATGAGGGTTATATGGCTTAACGTACATTCTCAATGACCAGTCCATATGTATTTGGTACCTGACTTTAACATTCTACTATCTAAACATCTCCATGAGTTTAAAGTTCTATATCTGACTCAACATTAATACTAATTGCAACACAATTTTAAAAGTATCTTCTTAGATGTATAACACTCTCTTGACTCCTAAACAACTCAAAATTTAATTATGAGACTCTAGCTATCTGTTCTTCAATCACCTCAGAGACCTGAGAGGGATAAATATATCTGATTTTATAGGAAGTACAGGGTCTGCAGCTTCCCAAACTGAGAAATGACATACCAGTGGCTGCCTGGACAGTTCCCATTTTCTCTCCATACATTACAGCATCCATCTTCAGTCATTTGGCCCCGTTTCTCTGACAGACATTGGTTGTAGAGCAGGGGTTATGAAGGACTTACCTACCCTGTCTTGGCAGAGCTAGGCTGCCGACTTACCTGCTTCCAGGTTTTGTCCTTTTTGGACAGCATTCTGTCTACAGTTGGAGCAAGGGGCTTTTCCTACCAAGAGATAGGCTTGCGACTAATTCAATCATCTCCCACTGGAGATTCTTCGATGCTCATCTTCTACTTGGAGGAGAATAGGGGGTGCTGTCAGAGGTTGATATGTCTTGATATAAAAAAATCTAAGTTACGAAAACATCTTTGAATGCCATATTCTGCAGATCTCTTGAGGTTTTTGAAGAGGCCCTATCTATCTCTTATATTAGGGTAAGCAGATGTTGCTTGTCTCTTAGCAGGTTTATTTCTGATTAGCTTAGCAAGTAACTATAATAGGCTGTCATAGTACTAACAGAATGACCGGCTTGCATAACCATTAGTTTGCATTTCTTAATTATCCTAAACAGTTCATGACAGTTAGTAGTAAAAGGCCGAAACATCACATTTCATTTTTTTTTCTTTACCTCCTAACCCTTCCATCCCATTTATCTGGGGTGGGGTGTCCTTATACAACAGTCCCTCATCTCAGTTGAGAGGTCGTATGAGGGCCAAGAGCCTCTTCATTCATTGGGGAATCTATGAAGCAGTACCATCAGTGAAAAGTGTCTTGTTGCCTAGGAGAGAGAACTACTAAACAAACAAATCAATAAGCATACAATAGATAAAAAAGACTAAAAAATAGAAAAAAATATAACTAATATATAAAAAATAAATAAAAAATAAAAATTAAAAATAAGAAGTCTATGTCCAAGTTCCCTTTGGTGTGTTAGTTGTAGTACTGATAACTTCTACTATATAGCTAAAATCCTACTATAAGTAAATAGATGCCATATGTGTCCTTCTGAATCTGGGTTAGTTCACTCAGGATGAGCTTTTCTAGTTCTATCCATTTGGCTGCAAATTGCATAATTTCATTGTTCCTGATAGCTGAATAATATTCCATTGTGTAGACGTACCACAGTTTTTTAACCCATTCTTCAGTTGAGGGAATTCTGGGTTGTTTCCAGTTTCTAGCTATTACAAATAAGGCTGCTATAAACATAGATGAGGAAACTTCCTTATGATTCCGTGAAGAGGCATTTGGGTGTATACCCAGAAGTGGGATGGCTAGGTCCTGAGGCAGAGCTATTCCAAGTTTTCTAAGATATCGCCAGACTGACCTCCATAGTGGTTGCACAAGCCTGCATTCCCACCAGCAATGGAGTAGGGTACCCCTTTCTCCACACCCTCGCCAGCATGTGCTGTCATTTGAGTTTTTGATCTTAGTTATCCATTCTGACAGGTGTGAGATGGAATCTCAGAGTCGTCTTGAGTTGCATTTCTCTGATGATTAAGGATGTTGAGCATTTCTTCAAGTGTCTCTCAGCCATTAGGGATTCCTCCTTTGTGAATTCTCTATTTAGCTCTGTCCCCCATTTTTTGATTGGATTATTTGGTTTCTTGGCATTTAATTTCTTGAGTTCTTTGTAGATTTTGGATATTAGCCCTCTGTCAGATGTGGGGTTGGTGAAGATTTTCTCCCAGACTGTAGGCTGCCGTTTTGTTCAAATGACAGTGTCCTTTGCCTTACAAAAGCTTTTCAGTTTCATGAGGTCCCATTTATTGATTGTTGATCTCAAGTCCTGAGCTGTTGGTGTTCTGTTCAGGAAGTTGTCGCCTGTGCCAATTGGTTCGAGAGTTTCTCCCACTTTATCTTCTAGTAGATTTAGTGTGACCAGCGTTATGTTAAGGTCTTTGATCCACTTGGACTTAAGTTTTGTACAAGGTGATAAGTATGGGTCTAGCTTCATTCTTTTACAAATGGACATCCAGTTGGACCAGCACCATTTGTTGAAGATGCTGTCCTTCTTCCATTGTGCCGTTTTGGCTTCTTTGTCAAAAATTAGGTGGCCATAAGTGTGTGGGTCTATTTCTGGATCTTCAATTCGATTCCATTGATCTACTGGTCTGTTTCTATACCAATACCATGCTGTTTTTACAACTTCTGCTCTGTAGTACAGCTTGAAATCTGGGATGGTAATACCTCCAGATGTTTTTTTATTGTACAGGATTGATTTAGCTATTCTGGGCTTTTTGTTGTTCCATATGAAATTGAGGCTAGCTCTTTCCATGTCTATAAAAAATTGTGTTGGTATTTTGATAGGAATTGCATTGAATCTATATATTGCTTTTGGTAGGATGGCCATTTTTATTATGTTGATCCTACCTATCCATGAGCATGGGAGATCTTTCCATCTTCTAAAGGCCTCTTCCATTTCTTTCTTCAAGGGCTTGAAGTTCTTGTTGTACAGGTCCTATACTTGCTTGGTTAGAGTTACCCCCAGGTATTTCATGTTGTTTGTGGCTATTGTGAAGGGTGTTGTTTCCCTTATTTCTTTCTCAGCCCATTTGTTTGTTGTATAAAGAAAGGCTTCTGATTTTTTTTTGAATTAATTTTGTATCCAGCCACTTTGCTGAAGGTGTTTATCAGCTGTAAGAGTTCTCTGGTGGAATTTTTGGGGTCGCTCATGTATACTATCATATCATCTGCAAATAGGGATAATTTGACTTCTTTGTTTCCAATGTTTATCCCCTTGATGTCCTTTAGTTGTCTTATTGCTCTAGCAAGAACTTCAAGTACTATATTGAAGAGATATGGTGAAAGTGGACATCCTTGTCTTGTCCCTGAGTTTAGAGGAAATGCTTCAAGTTTCTCACCATTTATTTTGATGTTGGCCACTGGCCTGCTGTATATTGCCTTTATTATTTCTAGGTACGGCCCTTGTATGCCCGTTCTCTCCAGAACTTTTAGCATGAAGGGGTGTTGAATTATGTCAAATGCTTTTTCTGCATCTAGCGAGATTATCATGTGGTTCTTTTCTTTCATCTTGTTTATATGGTGAATGACGTTGATAGATTTTCCCTGCATCCCTGGGATGAAGCCTACTTGATCATGGTGTATGATACTTTTGATGTGTTCTTGAATTCAGTTTGCTAGTATTTTATTAAGTATTTTTGCATCTATGTTCATGAGGGAGATTGGTCTGAAGTTCTCTTTCTTTGTTGGGTCTTTGTGTGGTTTAGGAATCAGGGTGATTATGGCCTCGTAGAATGAGTTTGGCAATGTTCTTTAAGATTCTATTTGGTGAAAGTTTGAAAAGTATTGGTGTTAGCTCCTCTTTGAAGGTCCGGTAGAATTCCGTGCTAAAGCCATCTGGCCCTGTGCCTTTTTTGGTTCGGAGATTTTTAATGACTGTTTCTATTTCCTTAGGGGTTATAGGGCTGTTTAATCTGTTTATATGATCTTGATTTAGCTTCGGTAGGTGGAATCTATCAAGAAAATTGTCCTTTTCACTTAAGTTTTCAAATTTGGTGGAGTATAGATTTTTAAAGTAGGATCCAAACATTCTCTGGATTTCCTCAATGTCTGTTGTTATTTCTCCCTTTTCATTTCTGATTTTGTTGATTTGTGTTTTCTCCCTCTGTCTTTTAGTTAATTTGGCTAAGGGTCTGTCTATTTTGTTGATTTTCTCGAAGAACCAATTCTTGGTTTCATTGATTCTTTGTATAGTTCTTTTTGTTTCTAAGTTGTTGATTTCAGCCCTAAGTTTGATGATCTCCTGCCTTCTGCTCCTCTTGGGAGTGTTTCCTTCTTTTTTTTCCAATTCACCCAGTTTAGCTGTTAATTCGCTAATATGAGCTGTCAATTTTCTTTTTGAAGGCACTTAATGCTATGAACTTTCCTCGTAGCACAGCTTTCATTGTGTCCCATAGGTTTGGGTATGTTGTGTCTTCATTTTTGTTGGATTTTAAGAAGTCTTTGATTTCCTTCTTTATTTCTTCCCTGATCCAGTGGTCCTCTAGTAAAGAGTTGTTCAATTTCCATGTGAGTATAGACTTTCTGTTGATTCTTTTGCTATTGAAGTCCAGCTTTATTCCATGGTGGTCTGATAAGATACAAGGGGTTATTTCAATTTTCTTATATCTGTTGAGGCTATCTTTGTGTCCAACTATATGGTCGATTTTGGAGTAGGTTCCGTGAGGTGCTGAGAAGAAAGTGTATTCTTTTGTGTTTGGGTGAAACGTTCTGTAGATATCTGTTAGGTCCATTTGGTTCATGATCTCTGTTAGACTCATTATTTCTCTGTTTGGCTTCTGTCTTGATGTTCTGTCCATAGTTGTGAGTGGGGTGTTGATGTCTCCCACTATTAAAGTGTTTGGATCGATGTGCGATTTATGTTTTAGAAGCGTTTCTTTTATAAATGTAGGTGCCTTTGTATTTGGGCATAGATGCTCAATATTGAGATGACCTCTTGGTGTATATTTCCTTTAATGAGTATGTAATGCCCTTCTCTGTTCTTTTTTATTAACTTCAATTAGAAGTCTATTTTGTTTGATATTAGAGTGGCTACTCCAGCTTGTTTCCTGGGTCCATTTGCTTGGAAGACCTTTTCCCAGCCCTTTACTCTGAGGTAGTGTTTATCTTCAATAGTGAGATGTGTTTCTTGTATACAGCAAAAAGATGGGTCTTGTTTACGGATCCAGTCTGTAAGTCTGTGTCTTTTTATTGGCGAGTTGAGTCCATTGATGTTGATGGATATTAGTGACCAGGGGTTGTTATTTCCCATTATTTTGGTTTAGCTGGCTGTCTTGTGTTTCTCTTTTGTTTAGTTGCTGTGGAGGTTTCTATTTCCTCTGTTTTCTTGGGTGTTGTTATCTTCTCTGTGTTGGAATTTTCCTTCTAGGATCTTCTGTAGGCCTGGGTTTGTGAGGAGATATTGTTTGAATTTGATTTTGTCATGGAATATCTTGTTTTCTCCTCCTATGTTGATAGAGAGTTTTGCTGGGTATAGTAGTCTGGCTGGGCACCTCTGTTCTCTCAGGGCTTGTAGGACATCCGTCCAGGCCCTTCTAGCTTTTAAAGTTTCTGAGGAGAAGTCAGGTGTGATTCTGATGGGTCTGCCATTGTATGTGACTTGGCCTTTTTCTCTTACAGCTTTTAATATCCTTTCTTTGTTCTCTACATTTGGAGTTTCTATTATTATGTGGCGAGAGGAGTTTCTTTTCTGATCTAATCTGTTTGGTGTTCTGTAAGCCTCTTGGATTTTTACTGGCATCTCTTTCTTTAGGTTTGGGAAGTTTTCTTCTATGATTTTGTTGAAGATATTTCCTGGACCATGGAGTCAGGAATCTTCTTTTTCCTCTATGCCTATAATTCTCAGGTTCCGTCTTTTCATTGAGTCCTTGATTTCTTGGATGCTTTGGGTGAGAGATTTTTTAGCCTTCTCATTTTCTTTGGATGTTGTACTGATTTCTTCCATCAAATCCTCCATGCCTGAGATCCTGTCTTCCATCTCTTGCATCCTATTTTTCATACTCACATCCGTAGTTCCTGTTCTCTTCTCTTGATTCTCTATTTCCTCTTTTAACTCTGAATGTGTTTTCTTGTTTCCATTTCTATTTTCATGTCTTGAATGGTACTGTTCGTTTTGTACATTTCCTTCTCCAGTTTGCTTGTTTTTGTCTGGAGATCTTTCATTGCTTTATCCTTTTCCTGTTCAAGCTGGGTCACCTTGGCTTGGAGCTCTTTAATGATGTTATTCGTTGTTTTGACTTGTAGAATTGTGGCTTCTTTGAATTCCTTCATAGTTTTAAGTTCTTCTTGAAGGGACTTTATCACTTTCCATAATGTAGAATTGTCATCGTTTTCATGTGTTTCAGTTGTGGTGAGGTGGTTCGGGCTGGACGGAATAGCGTTGCTTTCTTTTGTTGGAGACATTTCGCTCTGTTTTTTTTTTTTTTGTCTCTGGCCTCTGGCCATGAGGAATTTTTTTTTTTTTTTGCTGTCTTCTGGACTTGGGTCCAAAGAGGGCACTGTGGTGTAGGAGTTGCCTTACTCCACCCCTATAAGGAGAGTCATTCAGTCCCGCCTCCCATGTGGGGACCTAATTAATTCAGGTGGCGGAGCTGTGCACAAGTAAGCTCTGATTCCCCACTGGAAGGGCCCTTACTAGTACAAAAGTTCGATATCTGACAGTTTCAAATATCTCACAGTTTTCCCGGGGTTGGTTCCTGTAGGGAGTAAATCTGCAGTTCAGCTCCAATAGTCTTGCCGTTCCCGAGGCTTGGAAGCTGGCCTGTGATGTCATAGACTGGGATCTGAAGGCGCTTTGCAGTGGAGCTACTTCACTTCCAAGGGTTGCAACCTTTCCCAGATAATTGGATCATCTGTGTGAGACCTGGGAGTGCCCAGCAGGGTGGGGATTATCTCTGCGTGGTTTCTGAATCTGCAGGCTGTGTATTAGGTTGAAACTTACCGGGTATTTCTCCTTTTGGGGGGATGAGTTATCCCGATTCCCGGGTCCAGAGGCTTCCTAGCATGTCCAAGAGTTGGAAGGGGTGTCCTGCCCAGGCATCTTCTGTGGTCCCTGTGTAGCTGGGTGAGATTTAGAAGGGGTCGTGCCCTTTGTACAGTGTCCTGCAACACTTGCCGCCTTGTGACTGTTGACCCCGAAATCAAAATACATCCGCGCCGGCTGCCGCCATCTTGGATCCCCTTTTATTATGTTTTAATATGAATTTATAAAACTGGGCATTGATTTGTGTCAGTAGGTGAACATGACTTAAAGAAGCTTTAGAAGCATAAACTACTCAACAGAAGTAGCCTTCAAAAATTAAGATTAAAGCCACAGGGAAGGAACACTGCATGTTTCAATCAGGGCAAACCTCACTGACGTTCTTTTCAGCTTGCATTTGTATGAGGGCTGCAGTTGGGATCTAGAACATTTTCTAAATTTCCATGCGCTGAAGGAGTGGTTTCCAGGTTGTGGCTCTAAAGAGAAGGTGGCGGCATCTTTAGAAGGTGTGAGCAATGGAAGGCAGTTAGACCGTTGGAGGTTTCCTGGAAGAGGGCCCTAGGGTTCATCCTTCTCCTCATCTTTATAAGTTCCTGGCTGCTTTGAACAGTTGCCGGGCAAGTGCTCTCACCATCTGCGCTAAGCTGCCGTGGGCCCAGAGCCTCAAGGTGAAGTGTTCATGGATTCAAAGTTCCTCAGGCTTGAGCCAACACAGACCTTCCTTCCTCGAACACTGACCTAGTTCCATTATTTCTTCCAGCGGGGAAAAGCTAGCATTATGAGTCCTATGAGGGTGACTATTTGACCTTTAGCGTCTAAATTGAATTTTAACTGATTCACAAAACATAAAAGTTTTGTGTATTATTGAGGTAACTTACAGTCAATGCTTCAATACATATAGGTCAGATAATGTTTAAATTATATTAAATATATCTCCTTGAACACTTATGGTTTCTATAGCAGAGTGTACAAACTCCGTTCAGCCAGGCTTTTGAAGCCAACAGCGCTTGCAGTGCTCGCCCATGCCTCCACACAATAAAGCCTCTCTATCCCGCCGATTGGCCTTTTGTCTTTCCTTTTCACTTCCAACTATACAATCGCTGCTGTCATCCACGTGGCCACTGAACATGTTCTTCAACAGCACCGGTCCGACATCTAACTTCCATGGCCATTGCTCATTCTTCACTGTGACTTTTCTCTTTATTACCACGTTTTGGCGATGTCCCACCCGCCTTTGGTAATCTTGCAGAAACACCTCACATAATTCACTTATCTGAACCCAGTAGTGTGCCTGGAAGAAAATTATTTCTGGTACCTAGACACATTTCTGATTACCTTCTCAGCTAATGGATTAAAATATACTTTCTTTACCACTACAGAGAAAATAACACTCACTAAACCTCAGTTTATATGGTAATTGACTTAGTATTGGAAATACTGACATGTCAGTAAGTAAAAGAATAAATATCAGCTGCTGTGTTCTGAGCTGTTTGAGGAATGTTTCACATTACAGAAGTGTGGAGAGAAAAAAAAAAGCAACCAGAATTTAAAAATACCTGCAGGGATGCGTCCTCAAAAGCCAACAACGTAGGTGAAGGGAGATAATATACACTCACTTCAGTAGGTACTGGGCTTTCGGATTGTCCCAGAAATAAATCTGTTGAGCTCAGAACACCAGGAAATTGCTACTTCTGCACTTAAAAAGCTTTCATACTGGCACCCAGACACCCACTCACTTGACATCATATTGGTTGCTAATGGTTTCTGGCTAAGGAACTGATTCTCTTTGTTTTAATCAGGAATGCTAATCTCTTTCCAACTCAATCACAGTCTGTCAGCTCTGACCATTCCAAAACACTGCACTTTGTTCTGGAGGTCTATCTGAGAGGACGTAGGTCCACTGTCAGCCTAGTCTTGGTGACAATGGACTCAGTGTTGATAATTCACACACCACTTCTTTGACACCATACATAGGCCATTTGGAAAAGGTTACATCAGTTATTTTTCTCACTTATAGAATAATAGGCCAGATATGGCTTACGGTAGCAGCTCTATTTAAAAATTCTATGGTTATTTTTAGTGGGAGTGGGAGGTGCTGGAGACAGGGCTGTCCTTGGATTCCATTTTTCTGCCTTTGCCTCCAAGTGCTGGGATTTCTGGCATGTGCCACCACATCTGGCACTATGGCAGCTTCTCAAACATTTTTATTAAGCAGATCAACTACTACAGTACAAACCAAGTCCTTGATATGAAGTTATACTAGAAAGAAAGCAGCTGGCTGTCGATTCAAGCATCTATGAAAAACAGATGTTTTCTAATGGAAACCAGGTGTGCGGAAGGGATGAAAATCAGTCTTGGTGCAAAAGCACCATAGACATGAAGTTTAGCCATTGGGACAGATCATGGGAAACATTTAATTACAATTCTCACTTTTAAGATAGAGAGATTGAATCTTTACATGATTAAACAGAAGCACAAAACATACATTTTTTTTTAAAAACTGGAGATTTTCTGTAATGGCCCTTTCCCAAATATTTGCAGCTCACTAAAGTTGAAGCTTCCTTTCTTTAAATATGGGTATTTGCTCTCTGGGCCCCTTTAGAGAGCACCAAGATGTCTCTCAGGAATTTCTTGCCATTGCCTGAATCTCTCACATTACTCTGAATACTTCTGTAAGAGAAGTCCTGGCTTGTAGAAGACACAAGAATTCTGATCTATTTATCTCTCGCTGTGCACCATACAATCAGTTATGATGTAAGGCATTTTAGTTTTGGAGGTACAATCAGGCAAGGAAGAAGATGTATATATTGCACACTTCGGAACTAACCAGGCTCTAATTTTGACCTCCCACTTCCCATCCGTGTGATGCTGGGACATTTCTTAACGTCTCTGTACCCCCGTTTTCCTTATCAGACAAGCAGAGGTAACCCTACTGCCTGGAGTGGAACTGTAAGGGCTGGGGAAGGCATAGGCTAGCATAGCCTGTAGAAGTTAGATTGCTTTGCAATGAGCAGTAACGATGGCTTTTACAGGCCTCGTGTAGTTGGATTTTAATTCCAGAAAAACAAAACAAAACAAAACATGTACTAAGGTGGAAGTGGAGTTTTGATCTTCATCAGGATGACTTTTCCTTCCTCCATTCTTTTTAAAGAATTTATTACTTTTATTTTTTAAATTTATCTATTCATTTATTCATTTTACATCCCAAATGCACCCCTCCTTCCTCTCCACCTGTTCCCACACTCTAATCCTTTCTCCCATCCCCTCTCCTCTTCTTCTCCAAAAAGCCCCCCCCCCCCCCTCAACCTATCCACGCTCTTTAAGTCATATCAGAACTAAGAGCATCCTCTTCCTCTGAGGCCGGACAAGGCAGTCCAGTTAGGGTAAAGTGATCCTCAAAGAGACATTAGAGTCCATGTCAGGGACTGTCTCCACTACTCTTGCTAGGTGATGTACATGAAGACCAAGCTCCCTGTCAGCTACATATGTGTAGGGGGCCTAAGTCCAGTCCAGACATGCTTTTTGATTGGTGCTTCAGTCTCTGTAAGCCCCCAGGGGCCTAGGTTGGTTGATTCTGTTGGTGTACTGTGGAGTTCCTGTCCCCTCCAGATCTCTCTATTCTTCCTCCCATTCTTCTACAAGACTTGCTGAGGTGCTCCACCTACTGCTTGGCTGTGGGTCTCGGCTTCTGCGTGGGGCCTCTCAGAGGACAGTTATGCTAGGTTCCTGTCTGTGGGCATAGCAGAGAATCATTAACAGTGTCAGGAGCTGGCTCTCTCCCATGGGTCCCGATTCTTAACACGTTTTATGTGTGACAAGGTCTATTTGTCCATTTAAGAACAGAGAGATTCTGTCTTTGCTCAAGTATAGAAAGGAAAGGCAAGGCCCCTTTCCACAAAGGGTGAAGAGTCAATAGTCTGTAGATACAGTTTCTTTCCATCATGGATCTCAACATGCTGTAAGGATTTGAGTGACTTGAACCTTTTGTCTGCCACACTGGTTTGGTGTAAGTTGAGCTTGGCAGCATATTGTTTAGAAGATGATGAATTTGTCTCCTGTCCTTCAGGAGATGTGGCAGTCTATGGTGAGTGTGGTACTGAAACCTCAATGTGATTTGGGTGGTTGTGATCCGCACTGTGTTCTCTTTAGGCAGGGCTTGGCAAGATCAGGGGCTAGAAGTACCCATGGAAGTTAGCCTGGAAGCAAAGTTTCTACATGCTTCCTACAGAGAAGTTGGCCTTAGAAAGGGGATTATCATAGCCGTCAGAGTCCCACAACAACACCTCCTGGATCCACCCTAATTTCTTATTACTCAGTATTATAGCCTACTGGAGGGTTTGCAGGAAAGCAAAGCAGGAATAGTGATGGCACCCACATTTTCACCATAAGAGGTACCCACTCATGAGCTACAGAGAGAAGCAGCAGCAGGCAGAACAGAGATCCACTCCGCCTCCCCCTCCATCCCTGGAGATCCCCCTCTGTACACAGAATCTGGCTTGTGACACAATCCGAAGTTTGCAAGCAGGGAAACATGCAGATAATTCTGAAAGAAAGGCCCTTTATGCCTCTTGACGTCACTCAATGAACACCTTGCCCGAAGGAAGGCCTAGCTCATATCCTCAAGGGAGGGAGCCCAAGTGGAAGAAGACCAACTACACGGCAGCCTGTCCACTCACCATATCCTCAGGACCATTTTTCTCTCAATTAAACACCCCAACTCTAGCCCCTCTGTCTGGCCTTGTCTCACAAATTAGTACTTTTTATCCACATTTAATTATTTTGAGGTTTAAAAAAAAATTTCTCCTATGAAGGTTCTATGTCACTTAAAATTAATATTAAATAAACTTGAGTGCTTTTCTTCAGTTAACTGATTCATATCAACTTTACTCTCAGGATCAGATGGAGATGGACTTTTCACTCTGTGATGGAGGAAAAGATACTATGAAGAATACCTTCTGCCTCTCTGTGATTTGCTGATCCAATGGCTCAGTTTAGGGAAGAGCAGGGTTACCTACAATGTTTGGTGAAGATGCTAACCCATGCTCATTACTGTCACATTGTGATGCATTTCTTAGTCCTCTTCCATCTGGAGAATATTTGATAGGAGGACTGCCATCCTGTAGCAATACAATATTTTGAAAATTCCTCTAACATTCTAAGAGACTGGAACTTCTACTGGACCTCATGGCAAGAGGTCATAATACAGCTTGAGGCCACTTAAGCCTTATGACAGATATCCTACTGTGCACTAAAACCGTCTGGCCTGACTATAAGACAAGGATGTAACAACCAACCTTACTTGCCTTGGCTTGCCCATGTAGTCAACCTTTACAACCTAAAACTAATGCATAGCTATAATATTAAATCATATACTCTCACATGCCCCTGACTATTCAAGTATATCATTTTCCCAAAGTAGCACATGTAGAAGCTGAAAGCAACTTCCTAAAATGAACCATAAATGTTGGAAGCAGCCAGTTATGAATACAGTTGATAAACAATGATGGTTATTGTCTGTCTCAGTTTGTATTAGTTGCAGCCAGTGACTTAATCCCTTGTAAAACTCTGTTAAAGATTTCTGTAAAGTAGCCCTCATTTCTTTCCCATTTAATGCTTTCTGCACCATTCAGTAAACACAGCATGAAACCCTTTGTTAGAAACAGACACAGAGATGCACACAAAATTTATACAGCAGACAGGCATACACAGACACAGACACAGACAGACAGACAGACAGACAGACAGACAGACACAAACCCACAGGTAAACACAGAGACTCATACAAACAGAAACAGACAGAAGACATAGGCAGAAGGACAGACTCACAAGGCAACCTTCAGGCAGACACAAATTAAGACTCATGAAACAAACAGAGGACAGAAGACAGGGAACAAGAAGTAGAGAATTAATTCTATACCAAAACTGAATTCTTGGTTAAGTGACTTCAAGTAGAAGTGCTTTTCTTTCTTCCTTAATGTGTCACGGATGCATTACTGGTAACGTGGAATTAACCACTGATGCATAGACTTCCTGTATCACACCAGTGTGGAAATGAATGACGTGCATACATGGGTGCCTCTTGGCTACAGTTACAGAGCTAAGAGTGTAAGATTAAGCAGGACTCTAGCATCAGAAGATGGCATCCTTACAAGATGTTCTATATTATGAGAAGATTTTTTTGTAGTTGAACCGTTTCTAACTTAAAAGTACCTTAAGTACTCATATTCCCCTCCAAAAAAGATTTTTAGATTAGCATAGCTTTCACGACAAAACAGAGCTAAAGAACAACAGTGGTCTCCTGACTTTTCTTTGATTCATATAATTATGCAGCTTTCTTAACGCCCCAATAGGAGCAATGGACAGGGCATCAGTTCTAGTTTTGCAGGGCACTGAAAAGAAAAACATCATCTCTACTTCCTACCAAGGACCAACTGCTCTTTGTTTCCGCTAGGGATTTAAAAATAATTTTGAGTACAGGAAATGCAGCTCATTGTTGGAGCACTTGCCTAGCATACATGAAAACAACACCAATGACCACAATGGCAACAAAAACTACTTAACACAGTAAAGAGCATATGAGGTACGAACACTAACAGGGTAAATACTGGAATCTAGTTTGAATTAACTAAGGGCACAGGTGCTAATGTGGAATGGTAGAAACATTTCTACAGAATATATTTCTTTCCTTCCCTAGGGTAACAGACATGTCTTGAAGAGATCCACATTTTTCTCAAGGACATGTCTCTTTCAAGAAGAGCAACAGAGAATCAGATATCTCCATAACTAATACACCACACTCCTTTAGATTTGCCATTTGCTTCATAATTCTAGATTGGACATTTTAGAGCTGGTGAGTTTTATAATGTAAATGATAGTCATTTGGAAGGTTTGCAAAAATCAAATGTGCCAAATATCTTGGCTAATGATAGTAATAATCTCTTTTTTTTAGTCACATTAAACATAACTGACTTCATATTCCCTTCCAAAAAAGATTTTCAGAATAACATAGAGCCCAAGTGAGTGGACACCTTGACTGTAGCACCTGGCCACACCTGCCTGGGTGCCTGCTCCACAGAAGGCAGATATAATAGTCATGATGTGTTAGTTTGTGACAAACTTGTTATTCCATGATAGAAAACTAATGTATATTTTGGCCCGGAGCAATATAGAAGTCTGTGGTTTAGTAAAACACTTTAGAATTTTCTAAATTCCTTTAAGTACTGTATTATATATATGATATTTGCCAATAGTACAAGGTTTTGTAAAGTTCTCACCAGCAAGGCTCAAATTCCCCATCATTCTATTTGTCTCTCCTCAAGACTGCCTTGGGGGATTGTATTACAAGATGTTGTGGAAGAGAGAGGTTTGGAGACAGCCCCAGGATCCCAGCAATTGATTATTGAATTAAACACCAATGCAGGCACTGCTAAGAAGGAGCCCAGTGCTTGAAGTCCCCAGCCAGGTGATGTCAAGCTACTGAAATCCCTTCTGGCAGAAGAGGATGTACTTTAGAAGTTAGGAGAGAAAAGGAGAAGTGCAGGTTGGGGTGATGGTTTCAAAGACAAATGGAGTCACCTGCCAATGAACTGGGTGGGGGGGACTCTCAGGGACACTTGGAAAGGAAATAAACTTCAGAATGTAATGGCATGGAAGAGCTGAAGTGAGCGGACACCACGATGGTAGCACCTGGCTACACCTGCCTGGGTTCCTGCCCCAAAGAAGGCAGATGTCATAGTCACGATATGTTAGTTTGTGACAAACTTGTTTTTCTGTGATAGAAAACTATCACTATAGAAAACTATGGCTTTGGAACAATGTAGACAACCTTAATATTTCCTTAAACAATTTATGCATTGAAACACCAAAAATGCCCTCAAAAATCATCCTATTAGCTAAACATCTAAAAAATTTCAACACTATATATGATTGAGAATGAATGGTAGAACATAGGACAATTTCTCTCCCCTTAAAGAGATTCATTTGTATTATTTGAAGTCATTTGAGAGAAAATATAACATTTTATTCTCCAATGGTTAAACTATGTTTATTTCTCTGTCCATCCCAACTCCAGACTTCAGTTTTTCTCTTGACTCTGGAAGGAAAGAAAAGGGTGGACCTCATCATAGGAGTTTCATTACTGTAGCAATATTTATATGTACTTAATTTCTACTGTAAATATTTATTGTATAATTTCTATATGCAGTGTAGGGAATACAATTGAATTTAATTAGTGAAGAACATTTGTATAGATAGCCTGGTTGTATTTTTTGCAACTACAGAAGATGACAAACCTGAAATTAATCATCAAATGTCTGACATTAAAACAGGAATTTGTGAGGACAGAAATAAGAGTCATCTCAGTAAATGATTCTATGGTTTCTGGACATATCTGTTTCTAGATTCTGATGAACACTAGCCTGTGTTTATACTACAACTTCTCCAGCAATCTAGACACTGTATTTAGTATGTTCTGGGTACCCAGGGAGAGAATGTGTTTTATTCTGTCTGGCTGTGTCTTTTAGAGACCTGCTCTGTTCTGAAGAGGAAATGAAGGGGTAGTGGATGTGGGGGAGAGGGGAGGTAGGAAGGATCTAGGAGGAATGGAGAGAGGGGAACTGTAGTTGGGATGTATTGTATAAGAGAAAAATCTATTTTCTTTCTTTTTTTTATTTCTTCAAGTTAAATCTCAATCGCAGTCCCCTCCCTACTCCCCCCCCTCCAGTCCCACCCTCCCACCATCAACCCCCCATCCTCTTCCTTTTTTTTAAAGTTTAAGGAATATCTTATTTCCCCCAACAGTTCCCCCTTTCAGTCCAACAAATGGCTCTTTATCTTATAATAATAGATACAATACAAAACAACAGAGGTAATTAGGTCACAGTTATAAGGGTTACATGACAGCGTACATTCCCAATGTCCAGTCCATATGTATTTGGTACATGACTTTAACTTTCTACTATCTAACCATCTCCATGCGTTTAAAGTTTTATATCTAACTCAACATTCATACTAACTTGCAACACAAATTTAAAAACATCTTCCTAGATCTATAACACTCTCTTGACTCCTAAACAACTCAAAATTTAATTATGAGACTCTAGCTATCTATTCTTCAACCACCTCAGAGACCTGAGAGGGATAAATATATCTGATTTTATAGGAAGAACAGGGCATGCAGCTTCCAAAACTAAGAAATGACATACCAGTGGCTGCCTGGACAGTTCCCATTTTCTCTCCATACATTAAAGCATCGATCTTCAGTCATTTGGCCCCGTTTCTCTGACAGACATTGATTGTAGAGCAAAGGTTATGAAGGACTTGCCTACCCTGTCTTGGCAGAGCCAGGCTGTCGACTTACCTGCTTCCAAGTTTTGTCCTTTTTGGACAGCATTCTGTCTCCAGTTGGAGCAAGGGGCTTTTCCTACCAAGAGATAGGCTTGCGACTAATTCAATCATCTCCCACTGGAGATTCTTCGATGCTCATCTTCTACTTGGAGTCGAATAGGGGGTGCTGTCAGAGGTTGATATGTCTCGATATAAAAAAATCTAAAGTTAAGAAAACATCTTTGAATGCCATATTCTGCAGATCTCTTGAGGTTTTTGAAGAGGCCCTATCTATCTCTTTCTTATATTAGGGTAAGCAGATGTTGCTTGTCTCTTAGCAGCTTTATTTCTGATTATGTCCCTCAACCGAAGAATGGGTTAAAAAAACTGTGGTACATCTACACAATGGAATACTATTCAGCTATCAGGAACAATGAAATTATGTGATTTGCAGCCAAATGGATGGAACTAGAAAAGCTCATCCTGAGTGAACTAACCCAGACTCAGAAGGACACATATGGCATCTATTCACTTATAGTAGGGTTTTAGGTATATAGTAGAGGATATCGATACTACAACTAACACACCAAAGGGAACATGGACATAGTCTTTTTATTTTTTATTTTTATTTTTTCTATTTTTTATTCTTTTTAATCTGTTTGTCTACTTATTTGTTTGTTTGTTTTTTTGTTCTCTCTCCCAGGCAATGAGACACTTTTCACTGATGGTACTGCCTCGTAGACCCCCAATAAATGAGGAGGCTCTTGGCCCTCATACGACCCCTGAACTGAGATGAGGGATTGTTATATAGGGACACCCCACCCCAGAGAAATGGGATGGAAGGGTTAGGGAGTAAAGAAAAACAATGAAATGTGAAGTTTCAGCCTTTTGCTACTAATTGTCATAAACTGTTTAGGATAATTAAGAAATGCAAACTAATAGTCATGCAAGCTGGTCATTGTGTTAGGTACTATTACAGTCTATTATAGTTATTTTCTAAGCGAATCAGAAAAATCTATTTTCAATAAATTAAAAAAAAACATTTCAAAACAATGACAGATTTAGATGTAGCTTATATTCTATTCCCCCCTTTAGTCTCTGAGTCTTGTTTTTGAAAGGTAGATACATTTCATCGATGGCACTCTAGCATTCCCAGCTTCATGTAATAAGTTGAAGCAGTGACATCCATCAAGCTTTTGGGAACCACTGGTCTGATTTATAGCATCCACACAGATGATTTGTTTTTTCTCTTCAAGGATGATGGAGAAGCAGGGCTGGGCAAAGAGCAGAAAGTTGAGAGGGGAGAGAAGGAAGAGGCCTAGGGAAGGAGTGCTGAGTAGATGTCTAGTGTTGAGATGCTTCCTAATTTATAATCTTCTTGAGTGTTAGGAAATGGAAACTAAGCTGGGAAATTGGGTAAGATATATGAATGCTACTAGCAAGAGATCATCAAATGGGTAAATGTCATCACTGTGCACTTAAAAAGCCTGTAAAATTAGTAATAAATATAAATTAGTAATATAGAACAGTTCTTCCATTCTATTGAAATATTTAAAATAGAAAATGAAAGGTTAGCAACAAAGACATTTAGTGGGCACATTGGTCAAAGGGACAGATACAAGGAGAAGGATAAGAATCAGAAGTGCTCATTTCTCTGACAAAGTACAAACTTTCAAAAAGTAAGAAACAGAATACAATATATTTTTTACAGACCACAGTGGGAAAGCATGAAGAACAAACAATGTGGTAAGCATGCGATACTTACCCCCCATCACTACGACAAAATGCTGCTCATAGGTTTGGAGATTACTGTGTGACCAATGACCCCACTGTTTTGGCAATGAAGAGTCAACACTGATGGTGATAATATACAGTGGAACATAACTGTCCACCTGAGTCAGGAAGAAAAAGAAAGGGTCTAATGTCCCATAATACCCACTGAGGACACAATCCAATGACTTAAGGCTTCCCAATCAGTCCCATTTCTTAGTTTCCACATAATCTCAATAGACCCACACTAAGTCCAAGCTTTCAGCACAAGGGCCTTTGGTGGGTCTCTCAAGATCCAGTCTGCTACAAAATGTTTATGAATGCACGGATTTTCATTCCCAGAGGGAACAATTACTTTCCCTAATGCTAGTTTTGGGATATTCATAGTGGCTGTCACTCAAGAGTAAATCAGCTCCTTCTAAATGGCATTCATGGCCTCCCATAAAAAGGGTGGGGTTGGTGATTTCCAACTTTAAAAGAACATGGAACATTCCCACACTACAACAAGCACTCCATGCAAGAAGCCAATGAGGATGATCAGGAACATTTGTGGTAAATACAAAATCCCAGGTTGATCCTCAGAGAACTCTGCCCCCCCCCCACCCCTTTCTAAGCATTGAGTTCTGTTGATCAGATTTGGGAACCAATGTCTATGATTGCCTCCTATCCCTACCTAACAACAGCAGCAGCAACAACAACAACAACAAAACACACACACACACACACACACACACACACACACACACACACACACGGCAAGAGGAAGTAAATGCGCATTTACAGCTGTGAGTAAATGCACCCATGTTTATGCCCTCGGTCAGCATCAGGTGTTTGCTCTAAGAGATCATTCTGTTTCAATGTTGGCACTAACTGGAGATAGCCATGTGTATCCCATACTGGTTCGACTGGTCTGCTGTTCCTCAGCTGTCTTTGGTCTCTCTTATGAAACAGTGCAGAGACTGCTCTGTAGTTACCTCAATCCATTTAAAAAGTTTCATTTGTTCGGTAGATGGGAAACTGGTAACCTCTTGGTACCCTACAATTGTACTCCATCCCTAGCTTTTATTATATACACTTACTTAAGTCTGAATTTCTGGTAAGTATACATCTGATTGTAGCAAATGACATTTAAAAATACATTTATGGTCTTGTTTCACTACACTTCTCCCATTTAGTAGCTTGGTAAATGGTTAATTAAAGCTGTCTGTGTTTGCTTATGCCACACATAACACTTTACTGCCTTTTGACTTCCTTTAAAAGTGCATTTCTTCTGAGGTTTTTAAGCTTTGAAAGAGCGCCACATTAAACAGTCACTAAGAGTAGTAGTTACCTCAGAGGAGACAAATTTACCTTATAGTCCTAGAATTAGAAGATTCTAGACAGAAAGGAAGTTTCTACAGCCTGCATGTCACCCACTAGCGTCTGTCTACCCGATACACAGAGGCACCAGCTGAACGCATTGCTTCGAAGCTGATTTTCAAAAGGTGACAGAGAAAAATCGTAGTTTTGTTTTTGTAAATATTAACATCTGCTGGTTGGCCTTAAACTGTTCATATATGGGTAGGGCTAAAGATTGCGTGTGACTTATCGGACAATTATCAATAGCAGTATTGGCCAAATTTGACCAGGATCATCTGGAGTGTGACCATAAACCATTTAACAGGCCTGCCCTTCCTAGATTAAAAACACCACCACTTCATAAAGGACGACTGACCTTCTGTGATACAAAAATACAATTTTAAAACATGCCTGGCTCAGAGTTTCATCAGAAATCATATATACTAGTAAATTATTATAAGGTATTTAAATATCAGTCTGGAAAACATGCTGAGGCTGAAGGTAAGGATGTGTGGTCCTGTGTACTGGGGTTCTATCCTCTTCTATCTCCCTCAAATGCTTGCTTAGCACACTGTCCCGAGGGCTCTCAATAAACTGCCATTGAAAGGAAAACAAACAACTAATTGCATCATTTTACATCTGTGGTAATCAAAGAACAAAAGGTGTGAAGACACTGTCTTGCCTCACGGTGGAAGGGGGTACCCATCCTTGCAAAGTGAAAGAATTTTCATGTGCAACTATTTTCTTGTTTTTATGGCTCTGATGATCAAACC
This sequence comes from Lophiomys imhausi, assembly GCA_907164525.1. Lineage (NCBI taxonomy): Eukaryota > Metazoa > Chordata > Mammalia > Rodentia > Muridae > Lophiomys > Lophiomys imhausi. Next base: position 1,044,574 of record CAJQZJ010034457.1, on the reverse strand, counting down.
CAGGGTTTTGGATGTGCTGTGCAAGGGCTGCACCACTGGTGGAGTGAATAAATCTCTTCTAATGCTGTGAGGGGATTAGGGTTAGGGTTAGGGTTAGGGTTAGGGTTAGGGTTAGGGTTAGGGTTAGGGTTAGGGTTTTGCACATCTATGGAAAATTGAAGTGGATGCTTTGGATACATGGCTCAGAGGCTCAGGGCTGTGAGAACAACATGATCCCTCTAGGTCTGCAAACAGAGAAGACCAGGAGTTTTACCAAGGCATGAGCAGGCTGGAGTGTAAACTCCATAATGTTGCACTAGGATGCTAATAGACTTTCCATGTACCAGATCTTAGACCAAGAAATTTTCTCTATACAATTACAGTAAATTAGACTTTGCAGCCTAAACACTTACTTCATTGTTCTATTTCAGAAGAAAATTAAAATCAAATCTTCTTTACACTTCCTTTGAGATTACACCAAAAGGACATTCCCATTGTTTATGTAAATGTTTTGGCTGCGTCACCCCTCCCTGGGATGTGTGTGAGAAGTCTTGTCTCAAGTCATATCTTTCAAAGAATGAAATGAACTGTTGTAGTATTATAATAAATGTATAATAGCTAGGACCTGGACATGCCCAAGAATGAAGTAAATGGCTGTCAGTTATCAAAGCATTCGTACCTGGAAAGGAATGACATAACCATTGCCTAGGTGTGAATGCAATGAGGTTTGAGTTACAAGTACAAATTGTTCTGCTCGGCACTGTGTCCTCATTAGTTAATGTTAGGGAGAGCATCTGAGAGCAGTGACTGTGGACATAGGAATATTCCTGCCCTGTGTGTGAAACAAAGAGTATTTAGTTAGAGAACAGAATGTGAAAGAGTTATGTACTGAGAGAAGCTGACAGTGACAGACTAAGTTTTGAGTGACTTAGGTGCCAGTGGCTGGTGACTGGCAATGTTGTCTCCTTCAGCACACTTCTTCCACTTACCTGAAGATACGTGTTACCTGAGGAGAAACTCTTGGCCAACTGTGTTCACCCACATTGGCACAGTGCACATGTCTGCTTCAGACTAGGACATGGTTCTTCTATTACATCATCAAGGTTTGGTGAGCAACAGAGACTTCCGTCTAGCTGAATGTAGCAGCACATACTTATATTCCCTGAACCCAGGAGGAAGATAGAGAGTTCCAGGCTAGCCTGAGCTCTATAGCAAGTCCAAGGCCAGTTTGAGCCACACAGAGAGTACTTGCTTTAAAGCAGAAACCAAACTGTCCAAACCAAACAAGTAAAACAAGGGCTGGGATGTAGCTCAGTGACAGAATGTGTCTTTAGCATACACAGGCCCTGGATTCAGTCCCTAGCATGGAGGAAATACAAATAAAGTAGCGTTTAACTTAAGTTAGAAGGAGATTGCTCTTCTCATTGTCCTATGCACATTTGAACAGATTCAGAAAACCAATAAAATGTGCAAGTGTGAACTGCATCATCCACAGAGATTGTAAAAGCTTTTGGCCATTTTCAAGAAATGCACTGATTCTGAGAGAAATATAATCACTCAGATCTAAGATGAGGAATCAAAATGCCCATCTAGGCCATCAGAATCTATCCCTGACATTTCTAAGTAATGAAATTCAAATTTTTCCTTTTATATTTTTCTTATACCATATTGATTCTAAATGACTCGGAGTTTCTCACAGCATGATGAAGCACGGAGCATAGTTTGCCAGATCTTTTTTGGTCAGAAGTGGGTTCTATCCTGATGGGCCTGTCTGTCAAACCATGCCCACTCGCTCATGCAGTATAATAATCAAAGCCAGACTTTAGACAGATTTAAGATTTCTTTTCTCCATTTCTTTGACAGTTGTATAAATCTTAGAATATATATGGAACAAAAGAAGATAAGAAGTAGTCATTACTGACTTGTGGCTTCTAATGGGTCAGTCCTGAGCCACCCAGTAGAGGGCATGAAAACAATTTTGTCTTCAAGTGTAAACAGTTATTGGGAGGCAGGGCACTGCCATTAGGAAGAGGTTGCAGACAGAGACAGCAGTTTCCACTATTTCCAAGGAACACTGTCTTGGCCTTAGAGTCACCTTAACTGGGGGTGTATGGCCTCTCACCTCCTGTCCCACTCAGCTGAGCCACCCCTACTGGTTGGCATGGCTGAATCCTCTGTCCAGGCTTCTACTGCATCCTTGTCCTGAAAATTATGCTCACACTTGGTTTCCTGTCAGGTCTTAACTTAGTAAGTCAGGACCATGGTTCCATCTCCTTAGGATATTCTATTTATGAGGGGCTAAAATGCCTTTATTTTGGGAGATGGGACATCTGCCCTGGTCCTCTGCGTGAGTTTATCTTTTGCTAAGCCCAAGACTTTATCTTGCCTTAAATGTTAACATCTTTAGCACTCCATTCCGTAAGACTCCTTAGATGTGGAATGCCTTCTTGTCTAGCCCACTGAGTACCCAACCTGTTCACCATTCAGGTTTTCCTTTGACAGCCACAAACTGTGACTGGGTTTTAGCAGTTTTCTACACTGTAGTCACAGTGGTTCGTGTGGAGTGTGTTATTTACTTTTCCCACTGACGTGATAAAGTTACCTGACAGATATAACATAAGGACGGAACATTTTATTCTTGGACATAGTTTGGGGGCACAGCCCATCACAGTTTGGGGGTGAAGTCCCTTACAGTTGAGAAGTCATGGTGGCAAAAGCATGAGGAAGCTGGTGATTCTGAACTTACAATTGGGTGGAAGAGAGATGAATGTTGGTGCTGGGTGTGTTTTCACCTCTTTTATTCAGTTCAGGAACCCAGCCCATGGGATGAATATTCTGTTCATATATACAATGAGTCTTCTCACCTCAACTGAAATGAAATGAAAACTCTCTTAGATGTGTTCAAAAATTTATCTACAAGGTTATTCTATATGTTATCAAGTTGATAGTCAATATAGACCATCATATGGGGATTCTGTCCATCCATCCATCCATCCATCCATCCATCCATCCATCCATCCATCC